>CM021100.1:366730234-366775048 GCA_007115665.2 Sequoiadendron giganteum | reverse complement strand
GGGAGTGATAGAGGGAGAGGTAGGTAGAGAGGGAGAGGGAGAGGGGAGATAGATATAAGTAGAGAGGGAAGGAGAGAGAGAGAGAGGAGGGGGAGAGAGGTATAAGAAGAGGGAGAAGAGAGATGTAGAGGGAAGGAGGGATGGAGGGAGAGAGATAAGTAGAGAGGGAAGGAGGGAGAGAAAGAGGGAGAGAGAAGTGAGAGAGAATTAGAGGGGGAAGGAGAGACATAAGTATGGATAGGTATAAAGGTAGTTCTTGAGCTCAAGGGAGAGAGAGTCGGATAAAGGGATGGAGATAGTGAGAGAGAGGTTTTTAGTGTAAGGGATAAACAGTGAGTGAGATAGAGAGAGAGAGAAATAATACAACTTATTGATGACTGAAATTTGACCTCTCAATTACTAAAATTTGAAATGTTGATTACTAAAATTTGATTGTCTAAATTTTTTTAAGATCTTCAAAAACTATAATTTTTATTATAACTCCTAGAGATCCGAAACCACTCTCAAACATCATAAAACTATATGCATGAAATATAACTTAAAGTATAAGAAATTAAATGTTCATATGTAAATGTCAACTTATACTTTAATATTTATTTCATGTATATAGCTTCCCTAAAACATAACAAGAAGAAAGAGAAGAAAAAAAAATCAATGTAGACCAAAACGTGAGTGTTTGGTAATGCACTTACATTTTTTCAATGCATTCACAAAACATGAGTGCATTATAATACGCTCACAATTTGGAAATTCTTTTTGAATTAAAAAAATGTGCAGTTTTTGAAATTCAAACCATAACGTAAGCGTGTTATAATGCGCTCGTGTTTTGTCTTGGTAATGACCAAGCCTAGGATTAGTCACTACCAACCCATAACACGAGTACATTTTACTATAACACACTGGCATTTTTTCTATTTCGGGTTGAAAAATTAAAGTGGCCACTTTTTGGCCCCCCATCTTTCTACACTTACCCAGCTCTCCTTAGTTCTCAAGCTCTATATATTTCTATAGAAATCTTTAAAAAAAATAGGTCTCTTATTCTGTTCAACTTACTCATGCCTTTGTAGCTGATATTTTTTTTTTTAAGGAAAAGGCATTAAGCCTATATATTATTATTGATAATAAGAGTATATATACAATTATCTTATACTTTAGTATCCAGTTACTTACTAAACATATAGTTATGTTTAGCCAATCAGACATTACAATGCAAATATATTTTATCTGTTGCATACAAAATTAGACACATCATACATGTGTGCCACATACCTTTCTGATAGGATTTGTCTACTAACCATTGGGCTCTATCATACTTTTTTCTTAAAGCCTGTTATTTCAAAATCAGGCACAACAACCATTCTAGATCTGTTCTACCAAAAGCCTACCAAAATTGATTTTTTTGCTGTTTAACTAAATCCTATTGACTAGAAGCTTAAAACATCACCATTGGCCTTTTTTTCCTGCCCTACAATTTTTCTATTATATTTCCATGAATTCAATGAATTCTCCCTCCATATTTTGATCCAAAGACCCTGTGAGAGGCCTTACATTTCCCTGACCGAAGGACGTAATTACTCCTTGCTGGTTGTTGACTTCCTCTCCATCTTCACATGGTAGTAGACGATTGAGAACCTTCTTGATTATCTCCTTCCAAGTGGCCAGCTACAAGTGAAACTCCACACCACTCCCTAGAACTGTGTTGAGATATGTGGATCTAAACGGAATCCTGCAGGCTGTGATGTTTCCTCTTGATCTCCACCTTGCAAAGCTACTTTCCAATGACCAATTCCATGCTTCTCTGGTGCCCGTGGAGTAATATTTTGACTAACCCTTGTACGTTGGACCATGGCCTGACCAAAATTTGGGGATACTATTTTTGACTCGTAATATGACTGGAGCCCACCGGAAGCTACTGTTGGAAGAAGGGAAGCGAATGCTTGAAGATTGATTTTTAGCTGCGGAGGATCGTGTTCATGCACTATCAGTGATAAAATAGCTTGAACTTTGTCCCTTATTTTTTTTGCAATTCCATTTTCAAATTCTCTTGCAAACCTTCTGAGAGTGATCAACATGAAATTTAGTTCTTGAAGAGATAACGACTTGACAATGGAGGTTAGAAGCTTATGATAAGCTTGACGGTTGAGGAGGTAATTCTTTGGGAACAGATCTCCCACATACCCATGGCCGTTCCACAAATCATATGCCTGACATGACTTTTTAAGGTGATCCCATTGCATGAATTCCTCTTTTACAGTTTTTTTTGCCAACTTTTCTACAACCTCAACATCTTGTGTTAAGTCCATAGAATTAGAAACAAAAATTGATAGGATTTGAGAAGGGTAGATTACCCACTTTACTGATGTCTTTGTTATATGCACGCCCATAATTCTTTGGACATTTTTCTTGAAGGTTTCACAGTGTTCTTTAAAGATCATTTGCAACTCTGGCTCTCCTACTTCACCCGAAATTGATAGCTCCTAGTCATGAACTTGAAAGGAAACCCTGTAATTCCTTGGCATGAACTCCATTATTTCTGATAGAATTATACAACCGATCGGATTGACCTCACAATGTAAATGAAGTACACACCGACTCAAACATCAAATTCTGGGATTTGATAAAGACCGAGCGATTTAAAAAGGCCATGGGAATTGGTGAACTTATTTTGCTTGAGAGGTGCAAATCTTTGAGAATCTACATACCTCAAAATTTGGGGCAAATTCGCCGACCATGGATTAATGACTTACTGTCATGTTGTGCTCACATACAATTGACATTGCTAACTCTTTTTTTTTCTTTTTTAGGAATAAGCTCTGGCCTGATCAAATAATTTAGATGGACTTTTGTAATGCTTTCCACCAAGTATTAAAACTGCTAACCCATCTTGAACTTTGCCCACCCCTAGGTAATTATTGCATGACGTGGATGGGACGAGATTGCCTTAGTACTTGCACATACCAAAAACCCATTAATTTGATAAAATTCACCTTAATTTGTCATCATGGCCTCCAACATGGTTGTGTGAATTGCTTGCGACACTTGAAATAATGATTTACTCACTCCCAGTTGGTTACGTGATTTCATGCTGACAGGCTATCTTGGCAAAGCCACTTAAAACATTGATTGAAAATTGATCCCAACTACTGAGCTACTTGTTTTTCTAACCTTAAAAATCCTTCTGAAACATGATCGAATATACATCCCAACTGCTAAGCAACCTGGTTCAAAACTAATATGCCAAATACTTAAAATGACATACAACCACATGGAGAAGTGTTTGTTTCCCAAAACATGCAATTTTCTTGTTTTGGATAAAAAACATATTAGCTTTCTGTATCACTAACTTCTTCCTATTTGACTAGGCCTTCCAATATTGGACTTATTTTCCCAATTTCCATCTCATGCAAGAAAATTTCTTGCAACTAATCACACCCATGGTTTGCTAAGAAATCGGCCACTGCATTACCTTCTCTATAAATATGATTTATATGATATGAGTCAAATTTGTCAAGCATAGACCAGATTTGGTTTAAGATGTAAGAAATCCGCCAGTTGGATTATTTGCGATCTCTTACTGCATTTATTACTACCAAAGAATCACCTTCGAAATGAACATTTGAAAGCTCGCACCTTATGGCCAATCTAACTCCCTAGAATAAGGTTTGAAATTCTGCTAAATTATTGGAGCCATCTGCCAATTTAAATGAATTTGCACTAAGAACCATACCAAACTAATTACCAATGACCACACCAACACCTGAAGAGCCTGGATTGCATTGTGAAGCCCCATCAAAGTTGATCTTGTAAACCCCTGAAGGAGGTGGGATCCAACGAATTTGGCTTCTGTTGAGATTTTGCTGAGGATGATGGGAACTACCTTTGAAAGGTAACTTTATTTGAGGCTAGGTCAAAAGAATTTTAGAATCCCAATCTATGAAAGATGAGCTCACCTGTTTATATTTTTGGACATATGTATTCACAGATTTTGAGATAGAAGATTCTACAGTGATGAGCAAATTTTGCAAATTGAATTTTTCTTTTCTAAATATGCATTTATTCCTTGCCCACCAGATAGCCCATAGTACTGAGGCTGGACTAATGCTCCATATACATGCAAATAATGTAGATTTGTATAATAGGGGCCAACTCTCAAAGACTTGCATAATGAATTAGGGGCTGGTGACTGCCAATTCAACTTTGCACAAACAAACATCCAGACTGATTGTGCCACTGGGCAAGTAAGAAATAAATGATCTACACTTTCAAGATTCTGGTTACAAAGAACACACATAAAGGGATTGGCAATTTTCAACTTTGCAAGTTTTTCACTTGTTAATATTTTATGCTTTATTGCTAACCAAGCAAAGCAGCCAGTTTTAGGTAATATCTTTTCATTCCAATAGAATTTGTATGCTCTTGAATTCACTGAATTAGGCTGATACTAAACAATAGACTTATACCCTTCACTTACTAAATAAGAACCTAAATTTCCTTTTGACCAAACAAGCCTGTCATCTTTCTGAGAAACAAACACTGGCCTTGAATTAAGGATAGAACATATTTGGATTCTAACAAAATTACTTACACCTTCTTCAGATAGGTCTTTCCAGCTTACCTTTCCTGAAATAGGATCTAAGTGTTGAATATAATCTTTCAATTTACCTCCCAACTTGTGAGATAAAATTGCTTGCTCTTGTTCACAACTTACAATCAAATTTATCTTTGGATGACCATTCCATGATTCCTTCCGGAAATTAACAACATTGCCATTGTTAACTTCCCAAGTTAAATATGGTAAAAGAATTTTTCTGCAAGTAACTAGAAAATTCCACATTGAAGATCCTTTAGGTGGATTTAACACTGTCAAAATCCTTGAAGGGTTAGGATTGTCTAGATATTTAGATTGCATGAGTATACACCACTTTAAACCTGGATTTGTATACATTTTCCACACCATTTTTGCTCCTAGTGCTAGATTTCTTTGTTGTAGATTATGTAAACCTGCTCCTCCTTTTGATTTCTCCAAACACATAGTCTCTAGAGAAATTAAAGGAATTTTACTACTGCTATCTATGTTGCTAGACCAAAGAAATTTTCTAATCAACTTTTGAATTTGAATAATTATTGATTTGGGAGCTTGTAGAACAGACATAAAATAGTTTGGAATTGAAGATAACACTGAATTTACTAGAAAAATTATGCCTGATAAAGTAAGCCATCTACCTTTCCAAGATGAAATCCTTGATTGGATAGTTTGAATGATCTTTACCCAAAATGACAGTTTGTTTTTCCCTGCAAAGAATGGAATTCCCAATTATTTGCATGGAAGATATGATTGTTGAAAGCCCAACAAATCCACTATTCTTCTTTCTACCAAGGGTTGAGTATTGAAAACATATAATTTTGATTTACTTTCATTTATCTTTTGCCTCGGAGTCTTTGTATACCTGTCTAATATTTTTTTTAATTTTTTGGCTTCTGAAAGAGTCGCACTTCCAAAAAGCAAAGTGTCATTAGCAAAGAGAGAATGTGTAACTGGAATGTCAATATTTGGAATGTGTATTCCCATTAAGGAACCTCGATGGTGTGCATGATGAAGAGATCTGCTCAAAGTTTCTGCTAGTATTATAAAAAGGAAAGGAGATAGTGAGTCTCCCTACCGAACACCTTGTGAAGAACTAAAAAACCTACACCAAACCCATTTATCAACACTGAGAATTTAGCACCTGATATGCATGCCAGGACCCATTTGCACCATTTCTTTGAAAAGCCAAATTTTAACAACACCTCTTTGAGGAATGACCAATCAACCCTATCATAGTCTTTCTGCATATCTAACTTGATGATCATAGAAGATAATTTGTCAGTTGCAATTGAATGGAGGACCTCACAAGCTACTATTGCACCTTCTACCGTTTCTCTTCCAGGAACAAATCCCCCTTGCTCTTCGGAAATGATCTTAGAAATGAGAGGGTGCAAATGGAGATAAATGGCCTTTATAAAGATTTCGTAGATGGAGTTACAAAGGGAAATAGGTCTGAAATAAGAGAAAGTTGAAGGAGATGTTGTCTTGGGGATGATAGCTATATTAGTAAGATTGAATTTTTTCAACATGCACCCTGACTTCTTTGATTCTTCCAATGCATTTAAGATATCATAGCCCACAAAATCCCAACATTTTTGAAAGAATAAGACTATAAACCCATCGGGCCCTGGAGCTTTATCTAGGGACATTGAGAAAACAACAACTTTAACCTCATTCAGTTCAAATGGTGAGAGTAATCTGATGTTGTCTTCATTTGATATTAGACAAGGAATTTTCTACAGAAGTTCTTTCCTGTCACTATGTAACTGATCATTTTGTTGAAGATTACTAGTGAGAAGAGAGGAGAATAATTTGATACCTTCATTTTGAATATCTTCTTCTTTTGAAAGCGAGCACTAGTTGAACTGTCCACAATTGAGACTATTGTATTCCTTGCTTTTTTAATTTGTGCTGAAGCATGAAAAAATTTAGTATTCTTGTCACCATCTTTCAACCAGAGTTCTCTTGACTTCTGCCTCCAATAGGACTCCTCTCTCAAAATAAGTTCCTTCCATTCTAATTGTAGTTCACATTGCTCCTTAAAGAGATTGGAATCCAAACCTGAAGATATAATAGTTTCATTGATCTCTACAAGTTTTTTATATACAAGATCTTTTTGCATAAAAATATTTTTAAAAACTTGTTGATTCCAAGATTTTACTTGAACTTTTACATATTCCAGCTTCTTACTTAGTTGAAACATCCTTGACCCTGCAATGGACAGAGCTGCGAACCACCATTGACGGATTAAATCAATAAGATCAGGGTGTCTAAACCACATTGACTCAAACTTAAAGGAGGAATGTGTGCTAGATTTTTCAAATTTCTCAAGCAACTCTAATGAGATAGCAAAATGATCAGAGGCAGCAAATGGTAAAATTTTTGAAGAAAAAACTGCACCAGACAAAGTCCAATTAGATGAAATTAAAAATTTGTCTAACCTTTCAGCAATTTGTAAGAAAATTTGCCTTTTATTTGTCCAGGTAAAAGAACCATTCAAAGGAGAAATATCTAACAATGTATTATGCTGAATGAAGGAGGTGAAGGATTCCATGTCTTTCTTAAGAGGGCAAATACCTCCTTTCTTTTCCGAGAGAGATTTGATTGCATTAAAATCACCTGCTAAGATTACTTTGTATTGATCCAACATAGCTAATTTCTGCTCCAAAGAATCCCAAAGTAACTTTTTTGCCATAGAACTAGTTGGCCCATAGACATTTAGAAGCCAGAAAGACTGATTGGAATACACAACTTGCACGGATTTCCAATTTAAACCGAAAGTAATGTTAGAAATGCTTGTTGACTTCGCATCCCACAATGTTATCAAACCTCCAGAAGCACCCTGAGCTGGAGAATGACATGCTTTTCATTTGGGCCAAATTTTTCTAATACTATCAAAAGTATCAACAGAGGTTTTAATCTCCTGGAGAACCACTATATTAGCTCCACAAGAATCCAATTGGTTTTTAACTTGGATCCTTTTGTCAAAGGCATTAATGCCTTTGACATTCCAAGAAATGATCCTCATTGAGACCTAGGAGAGCAACATGCTCTCCTAGGTCTTTTTCTATTTACAACTAAGGTTGACTGAATACCCGCTGCAATTTCTCCTTGCAGCTTGGAGGCTAGGGATTTTCTGCCCCTTTTAACTGGAGATTTTGTTATTTTTGACAACAACGGAGTTTGGGAGATAGAGAATGAACCCTCTTCAACTCTGTGATCTACATCACCAAAAACCTCATAAGCAATATCATCCAACAATTGCTCACTAACTGAAAAAAGGGATTTGTCAACAAAACTTTCCAATTCTAATTCTGAAGGGAGACTTGGCTCTTGAGATTTTACAAGACACCCCTCTTTCACCAGATGCTGATCTATATATTCCTCATGATTTTTCCCATCAAAGACACTAAGAGATTTATCAAATAAATCATTTGTACCCAGTGTTAACAATGAAGAGCACATGATTAATTGTTGATCACTATAAAACTTTAGTTCTGGCGAAGTCAGATACAGAGACTACCAAAATAATTTAAACAGGTACAACAAATGAGGTCGATTAGACAAAACCAAGTGAGATTTTGAAATATGGTTTGGTGAAAATAACCTGATGGAATAAATGGATTGAGGAGCAAACAAAAGCTTTCCCTTACCACATATCTTGAACTGAGGTGTAGAAGGCCGGATTTTTTTTGAAACCATTGATAGTAGAAAGCTAAAATCAAAAATTGTGTTACAGTTTCCGAAAAGTAATTTAGCCCCAAAATAGGAGCAGGCACCATGGTTAAAGAATCAGTTCGAGTTTTAGAGCAACCCCCAACAACTGTTTCTAAATGCTCTACCTCTAATGCCTCACATTGTTTGAATGGATGCAAAACAGAGTGACATTTTAAGCATAAATGTTTGGGGTTCTCGAATACCAAATTCTAAGACCACAAGCCATTGTAAGATTTGATGTCAATGACAAAAGGAAGAGATTTAGAAACATCTAGAAGAATGCAAACCCTAACTGGGAGAGAGGGGTTTAAAAAAATATCAAATCATGATGCAAAAAAATCCCCAACTGATTACACAGTATTTCAACAATATGTGGCTCTCTATATTCCAGAGGCAATCCTTGAAACTGGATCCAAAAAGGAATGAATTTTATAGATGTTTCTGAAGGGGAAAAATTAGGGGTCCAAGGGGTAGAAAATAATCCACGATCTTCAAAGATCCAAGCCTTCTTTCTGAATACAACATTCCTGGAATCTTTGTCTGAGAAAATGACAGCAAAAAACCCTTGACCCTTATTTAGGAAAAATACCTGATTAGAGCCCTCCCATTGTTGAAAGACCCACTTCTTCAATAAAGATAAATGAGGGGAGAAGTTCCAAAACTTAAAAATCAGCACTACATCCTTGAGATCTTGAATTTGATGGGTGAGTAAAGCCTCTGGAAGAACAACTGTAGCACAAGCATTAGGCAACGAGCGCTTTGGAACCCAAACTTTACCAGGATTAACCTTCCCCTACTTTTGTCCTTTTGAACCCTTCTGGGTTGAAGCTCGTGGACGAAAGATCACAAGCAGAGATAGAGGAGAGCGCAACAGAATGTTATTGGGGAAGGATGCAGGCAAGCGCAATAGGATATTATTAGGAAATGTAGCAGGGAACACGCAAGATTTTGGAATGAAGGGAGATCCAGTAACACGGATATTATTAGGATAGGATGCCGGGAAATTGTCGGAGACTACATCAGCAAAGGAACAATACGAGAGATCAGGAGAACGAGATGCAGATTCACAAATGTTGAAAATAGGATATACTTTATGCCCAAAGGATTTCGCAGGATGAGAAGAATATGCTAAAGGAAAAGATCTAAGATTGGAAGACCTAGCACGCAAATAACCCTGAAGCGCATCCTGATTCAAGCCCTGGGGAGCATGGAAATTTCCATTGGAAGGTCAAGAGAGAACAAAACGGGCATAAATTTTTGAAAAATTCCCGTTGGCGCGAGAAACGCAGTCCATCTCTAAAATGTTTATGGAAAAAGTAAAATGTTTGTGGAAAAGTCCATTCCTATACCTTGGGTCAGCGGAGCAGGAACTAACACACTATTTACTGACCCACACCTTACCCACTATGAAGCGGAGTCAAACCCGTGACCTCGAGGAATGCAAACCCCAAGCCCCAACCAACTCCGCTACAAGTGGTGGCAAAATGTTTGTGGCAAAGTCCATTCCTATACCCCAGGTCAGCGGAGCAGGAACTAGCAAACTATTTACTGACCCACACCTTAGCCACTACGAAGTGGAGTCGAACCTATGACCTCAAGGAATGCAAACCCCAAGCCCCAGCCAACTCCGCTATAAGTGGTGGCTATATTTGTAGGTGATATTGCTTCTATTTATTATTTTGATTATATGGGAAAAATAGGTTTTGAAGGGACTAGAAATCCTTTACATCATATTACAACAAAATGCTGCTAAGAGAGATAATCACATTATAGCATAAGCAGTGGCCAAAATTCAACCAACAGCCAAAAATAAGTGACCCAACAGTAAGAAAGCAAAAATAGAAAAAAACCAAAAACTCAAAAACTACATCATATTATACAAGATGTTGGCCACCTCAATCCCCTGAATGTATTGTAGGTTAACCATTTACATTAATTCTCAATCTTTTCTTCTTCAAACATCTTCCTAAGGCTCCCCCTTGTTCTAGTGCTCAAGCCTTTAGCCTCTTCTTTGACAGTCTTCTTCCCCTTACCTTTGGAGGTCTAATCCTTCTCAAGTGTGTCCGTGAAGTACAAATGATCCTCCTAGAGTTGATTGATTTTACTAAATAGGAGCTTAAGAGACTCTACATTGTTTTTAACGGAATTATGACTAACTTACAATAATTTCTTGATATCCTCATTTGTTTCCTTAATCCTTCCCTCCATTTCACCAAGACAATTTTCACACTAGGCTTTAAAATAAAAAAAAGAGCATTCTAAATCCACCATCCTCTCAATAAGAAGGTTCAATGAAGACTCCTTCAATTGGTTCAACATGTTCTCCTTCAAGCCCCTAATATTAATGTTGACCTTATTAAATTCCTACAACACCAATTTAACAAGTGTAAAGGTGCGCATAGCACCTGACCAAGCCATATCCAACAACTCAAACATGGAGGTATTATCATCATTACTTGATAGGAAAAATACTCATAAAAATTATTAACCTTTAAAGGCTTTGGCTTGCCAAGGTCCGAATTCACACCATCATTCGCTTGCACAGTCCTCTCACCCAATTCCTCCTCACCACCCAATTCCCCAACACCCTCCACAAGAGGAGAAGTATGTCAAACAAGGGAATCGTCAATAGAAATAGTATTATCCACTACAACCTTTACCTATTTTGGAAAAACATTCTTACCCTTTCCATCACCTTTAGACCCTAATTTTTTTAATTTAGCAATCCATCTGGAAGCCCTTTGTGGAATCCCCTCATCCACATTGTCCCTATCCTCAACTGACTACTCCTCATCTCAACCAGATGCAACAGAACCCTAGCCATGAAGCTCAACATTCTCCTTAGATAAATGGAGGTGAGACCCACCCAGGCTTTGATCAGTGTCTTCCCCATCAAACAGGGACCCACAAGAATCTAACTTCTGGCATAACTAACTTCTTGGCAGGATCCTTCTTCTTTAAATTCCCCTTTTTTTTTCTTTTCTTAGAAGGGGCAGCCATGGGGGATGAGGAAACCCCCATAGTATTATCCTCATCCACATTCCATTCTTCATCACCATTAGCACTCATCTCTGAATAAGATGAAAAATAATCCTCACTTATGGCCTTTTCTTTACCCTTAATAAAATTAGTTGGGGTATGATCTCTCACATGCTCCATGATGAGAAAAATGAGGCCTTCGTGAAGTATAGTGGACCTACAATTCTTTAAGTGGGCATAAAATGAAACTTCCAAGGAGAAGAGAAGAAAAAATAGAAAAGATACATGTAACCCATGTCTAAAATGGTTTAGAAGAGTAAAATGATTCCCTAAAATAGTAGTAAACCACCCATCAAGAACAACATACCACATTAAAACTTCCACCACATCGGCCTAGATTCACTTCAAGGAAACCCATTCTTAACCCCACGAGGGTAGCTTCACCAGTTTATTTCTTTCATTGTCCTTAAAGAATTAATCCATAGCATCATCGTTGCTCTTTCTTTCTTTATAAAACTTGTGGCCATCTGTCGGCAGCCCAGTAATGAAAGCAATAAATTCTTCATTGATGATGAACTCCATACCTTTCACCTTCATACATCTATTGTGCAAGTAGTAAACAAACTCAGTAGAGGCTTTGGGGTCATGGCCATGAAGCCTTTCCAAATACGGTGTGAAATTCCCATGTCTTAGGATCCTCTAAATTTTGCACTTATTTTTCCACCTTTTGTGAGATAGTGGTTCGATCCTATTCCTATCTCCACCCATTTCAATTTCCAATAGTAACAGATACCAGAGCCAAATCACACTTGCAAGATTACAAATGAGCACGATAATAGGCAATACATAACCCACAAAATGTGTGGTAATTAAGAGGGTGATAATTACTCGAACACCCCAAATCACAAGCCCAAATGTAGCTATCATCTCACAATAAAAGCTTGGCCTTATTAGTAAGGGAAGAGTACTCCTCCCACACCTTGAAATTATTAAGGCGGATAACCTCATTTGCAAAAAATCAGCAAGGGAATTATCTTCCCTATAGGTATGTGTGACACGAGTCTCATCAAAGGATCTCAGCATCTTGATTGAATCCACAATAAGTTGTTCAACTGTCCAGCTCGGATTCTGATTGCCAAGCAAGAAATTAACAATATCAAGGGAGTCCCCCTTAACCCATAACTTAGAAAAACCCTTTATCCATCACATGCTTGATGCTGATGTAAGTAGCTTTAGCCTCTTTCTATTTATTTTTATCATTGCATGTATTTCTCTTTCTTACTATTAAGAACCTCGATATTCTCACATCCTTGTTCCTTCATTCTAGCTATGCTATTTTGCATATAAATAGATCTTACCATTCCTAGACATAGTTTGTATAGAAGCATTCACACTCTATTTTACTACCTATCATAGCTATTGTGGAGGTAGAAATACCAAATTAGGGGTTTGATTGAGGGAAATCCCCAAACAACCCCAAAAAGTCCTTATCTTTGTAGGTATCTTAGAAGCACTCAATCATATGGATTTTTACAATATATTTCTTTTTTGTAAATAAATTCCTATTTTGTATTTAAATAATATAAATAATGTTATTTAGTTAATTTCTATATACTTACATTATCTATTATTTTCTATTGTGTTTCCCTTTTTGGTTTTGTAGACTATGAAAATAGAAAGGTTGGGATTTTTTATATTTTCCTAGAAGCTCTTCTATATTTTGTTCATATGGATGACAATAGTTCACATGGATGTCCATAGGATGAACTAGCTGAAGAAAATATGCATACACTTGTACTAAGAGGGTGGTGAATTAGTGAAAGACCAACTTTTTCAATTTATAACTTTGGCAATCGTAAAGAAATAATCAAAGTATCCACACAAGCAAGATCAAATAATAGAGAACACAAGATCCACACACTATTTTATGTGGAAACCCTTGTGGGAAAAAACCATGATAAAATATTGCTTTTATAGTAAAATTCTTATAAATTCGTAGGAACAAAACCCACTGGAGAGTCAAATCACCAACATTGAGCACCAACTCAACAAGAGAGACTGATATCTTTGAGTGAGAGGATCCAACCTCCTGATCTTGCAAATTATAAGGCACCAACCTTTAAAGCACAAAGAAATTCTAATTTTGGTGGATCTACCCTAGATCCCTTCAAGGACATCAACCAAAATTTATTGCTTCTTCACACAAATCTACCTTAAACCTCTACTCTCAAACCTCCACTTAGATATTCAATATATAATCTTCAAAATATGCTCACAAATCTAGAATAAAGTCTTCATAAGACCTGCTCAATAAATCACCATTATTTTTCTTAAGTCACTTAATCTTCTCTCATATTTTTTTGCTATAAAATCTACTCAAATATGCATTGTATATCTACTCAAATATGCATTGTATATCTACTCAAATATCCTTTTATTTCTACTCTTCATACAAAGATATTTCTTGAAAATTGATTGCTTTTCCATCTCCCAACATGCTTCTATTTATACCTCCAAGATGACTCTTCACCCAAGGGATGCAAATTTCCAAAAGGGGGTTGATTATGTGCAGAAATATTAATTTTATTAATTTAGTTTCATTTTCCCAAATTTAGGAGCACCATTTTAGGGGGGTCATCCCTCTTTGGAAGCCCCAAAAACTGATAAAAATTTAATTTAATATTTAATTGAATTTATAAAATTAGGGTGCCACATATGAGGGGTCATCCCATTTTTTCTATTTTAATTTTGCAACTAACACTCCTCCAAAAGATGCATTGCATGGGTCATCCCATGTGGAAGATACACCATTATTTTGGAAAAAAAATTCTAGACCATTGACAAGCCCTTTGATATCAATAAAAAAAATTATGATCTCCCCCTTTATCATAAATGGCAACCTTGTAAAGGAATAATCTTGAAATTCTCCCCTTCACTGAAATAATCCCTCTAACTCTACTCCTCCCCCTTTGACATCAATGGCAAAGGGTATCCAGGGCTAACTAAATAAGACAATAAATAGCTCCCCTTGAACACATGCTTCTCTTGAAGAACTTAGTGAATGGATGAGAGTGAATTCACTCCCAATTTCTCCCTTAGGCACTCAAAAATCTCTTTTCGAATAGGATTCATGAAAATATCTACTATCTCATCCTTTATAGAAACATTCTCCAACTTTACTTGTTTCTCAAGTACTTTCTCCTTCAAGAAGTGATAATCAAAATATGCTCTATCCTAGAGTGCATAACTAGATTCTTTGATCTATTTATGACACACGTATTATCATAGAGTATGGGAATGGGGTGCTCATACTAAACCTTAACATATTTCAAAGTTTTTTTCATCCATAAAACCTATGTGCAACAAGTTGTTTCCACAATATATTCTACCTTTGTTGTAGATAGCGAAACTAATGCTTGTTTCTTTATTAACCAAGATAGAAGGAAATTTCCAAGAAATAATGTGCCTCCACTTGTGCTCTTCATTTCATAAATAATACATGCATAATCCATATCTCTATATTCTATAAGTGTGAGATCTTCACCCCTTGGATACCACAATCCAAAATCCATAGTCCCCTTCAAATATTATAATATTATGTTGACTATATTAACATGGGTTTTATTTGGAACTTCTTGAAACACTTCTACTAAACCAATAGCTTGCATAATAGTAAGCCCTATAGTTGTGAGATATAGAAAACTTCATGTGAACCCCTAAACCTGCACTTGCACAAAAACAACAAACAAATCAATATATTAGATCATATGCAAGAAAGAATCAAGGATTCCCCATGAAATCCATTTACTAAAACTTAAACTAGGAAATATGAAGAACAAAATACAAAAATGAAAGTAAATCCTAATTAAGCAAGAAAACTTGTGATCCCATGGGGGAATTGGTGTCAATTGATATTTCGAAATTGGCTCTTTCCCAACTCCTAAATTGCAATGTTGATGTGTGCAGATTGATCAAATCTCTTCAATGAGATTTGAGCATAACCTAGCTATTGAATTGTGAAAATGATGAATATGTGGAATGATGTGCACAAATTGGCTCTCAATGCCAAGAGAGTAACTTTGCATGAGATTGTGGATGAAGAATGAGGAGATAAGCCTCCAATTTATAGATTTGAATTTGGAAGAAAGAGCAAGATTTGAGCAATGTGGGACTAACTTTCAATCCAATGGTTGAATGCCACTTGTCACCATGTGAATGGTTGATGGTTGTGCAAGTTTTGATCAAAGTGCCCATAAATGCATAAATTTGAATTTTGAAAATGTTGAAATGACAAGGTGGAGAGAGAGTCAAATGGAGTTATGACCACTTGGCTCAATGCAAAAGGACTTGTAAGATGAAATAAATGCCTTGTTGGAAGGACTAAGTCCACTTGGATTCAAATTCAAATTAGGTCAAAAAACCCTAATTTTTCAGGCTTAAATAGACCTTAAGGGGTCACTTTCAATACATTTTCAATCTTATCCTTTTGAAAATTTCACACTTTTAGCTTTGGGTCTTGGTCAAAATGGTGCAACGACAGCTTCCCAGGCACGTGTCGGAGAGAGTACGAGTGCACCAGCGGCCATTCGACGCAGGACCCATGGTATGTACCCCTATCCGGCTTTCATTTTTTTGTTTTACGTGCATTAAATAGGGTCGAAGTCAATTTTAAGTTGAGCGGTGCTATATAGCGCCGCTGAAAATGCTCTGTCGGCACCACGCGGTCTTGTATTGGATCGCATATGCAAATAGTGCCACATGTCTCAATTTGCAAATTAAGGTTTTCCAGTCAAACTCCGTCTCATATGAAAGTTCAATCGCATGGTGCAATTAGGGATTTAGGGTTTTGCCACAAAGTCATCTGCATGTGCAAATAGCACCATGCCCCCCACTTTGGAAATTATAATTTTGCAAACTCTATCGCGGTGGCGCAATTTGTAACTTTCCAAACTGCGCCACATTTGAAAATAGTACCGCATTTGTTGTTTTGGATGCGAAAACTTAGCGCGAGATGCATATTTTTTTCTTTTTACGGGACCTTGATGTGATGGCTTCCCTTGTGTAGGAGGGTCTTGATGTACTTCACTCATGGGAGCATAGATGGACGGTGCTCAACAGATTGCAGGGTATGCATGAGTTGGTTTAGGAGTAGCTTGGTGTCCTTGATCTTTAGTATGTTGCATACGTCCCTCCTGTTCGGGCACATTTAGGCATGATGACAGCCATGGCCGAGCGGTGGCACAGTGAGACTTCTTCTTTCCATCTTCCTATCGGCAAGGCTACCATTACCCTCGAGGATGTCTGGTGCATCCTTCGATTACCTATCCATGGGGCCAGAGTCATCTACGATCCAGATGCTGGCAGGGAGGCTTGCTATGGTGTTATGGAGCTTGATGAGATTTACTTCTTTGATGGGCAGGTCGACTTGGAGAGATACCATGGCAGTGTGGGCACCTACAGGTTGATCATTGCTGCTATCATTTCAGGCCTTGTGGCACCCGATCGGTGGGGTCAATACTTTAGTCTCGGCTGGGGACTGGCATGGGAGCGGATGGTCCTCCACAAGGAGTGCCTTGCTTGGGGACCAGTATTGTTGGCCTCCTTATACAAGGATCTTCATGAGTTTGCGTACTCGGATAGTAGGTCTCTTGGGGCCGGAGTTACTCTATTGCATGTCTGGGCATGGGAGCAGATTCCAGTGATTCACCTAGATGTCACACCAGTTATGAACTTGAGATTGATGACCCTGTTGTTTGGAGGTATGGTGGGGCACAAATTCACTGTACCCACACTAGCACAAGTGGTCTTGCACACTGGCGATGAGTTTTTGATGAGATGAGAGAGTTCGTCTAAATGCCTTGGATGGGCATTGGCCCGTGGTACGATGATGTTCAACAATTGTTCTTTTCCCGATAGGACAGATGGATGCATGGCTGAGAGCACACTATGATTGAGAGATATCTTCCAGATAGGGTGGCTTGACAGTTTGGCGAGGTACAGGACAGGCCAGATGACCAGTACGTGGTGATCTTTTCACATACAACTAGAGAGATAGCATGGGGCTAGGGTGATCCCACAATAGTGGTTTACAATTTTTGGCCAAACTGGACACTAAAATTATTATTTTTAACTAAATCTTCACATTCGAGCACCTATAGCAGCTAAACCATGAGGAATTTGAAGATGATGAAAACTAGAGTCTCATCAAATTTTGTATGTAGATTCTAAAAATATTTTTTTCAAAATTTTTGGAATAAGATTGCACTTCTTTTTCCATCTCCCACGAAAACTGGTTTTTTTCAGAAAACAACATTTTTAAAAAGTGACGCTCACCGTATACAACATAAATTTTTTTGTATGAAGGATAAAATTATAATTTTTTCGAATTTAGATTTGTAAATATGATATCTAGCACTTTCATTTGGTATCACAATTTTTTATTGAATATTTTTTCCTTAATAGAGTTTCAAAGTCAAACCAATTGCAATTCAGACATAGGCAGACTATATACAACATAACTTTTTATGTATGTATCAAAATTCAATTTTTATTTTTTTAATGGATCAAGGACATCAATACCCAGCACAAAAATATTTTAAAAAAATTTATTTTGATAATTTGCTATTTTTCCACATGTGCAAAACAGAGAGCTTGATTTTCGGTGAAAAACCTATGTTTAATAAAACTAAAAAAACATGCACATAATAAAACCAAAACATATTAAAATTATATTCATGGGATAGCTCATTTCGAGGACTACCATAATCATTTGAAATAAATTTTAAATGATTTCATTTAATCCCCCAAAAGGTAAATCAAAAGTGATTTTTTATCAACATTTTGATAGGTGTAAATGAGACTCATTTATAGGTATGGTTTAAAACTAGAGAGATTCTATCCAAGGGGGTTTGATCTAAGGTGGTTTGATCAAACCCTCTTCAATTGGAATGCTTAAACTAGAAATTTTAAAGGCTTAAATCATTATATTTTCTAAAAATATGTGATTTCAGCAAAAATCAGTTCCTCTCAGAAATTGTAAACTAGCTTTGTGGGATCACCCGCCAGCCCATTGCATGAGCTGAGGCAATGTCCTCTTTCAGACAGTTGGTGGCCCAACTGTGGTCGTATGATCAGGGGCCAGTAGATGCAGGGGTTACTCCAGCATAGAGAGCTTGGTTTAGGCCTCCATTGAGATTGACAGTTCCACGGTGGAGGCCCAGAGGTAGGACAGTTGGCAGAGGCAGAGGATAGGGTAGAGGAGGAGGTGGGCCACCTCCTCACCAGACACCTCCTAGGGATCTAGCATAGCAGTTGCCTCCTCGAGTAGGGGAGTAGGATGGTCAGCTGAGAGCAGTCCTGTAGCAGCAACCAACAGTACAACCAGACCATAGAGATGCACTGATCCAACAGTTGTAGGGTTAGATTCAAGTATTGACTGCAGAGAGAGATCAGTCTCGTCAGCAGATTTTGACTATTATTGTTGAGAGGGACCAGGCTCGATCCGAGAGGGATCAGGATATTGGTCGGCGAAGGCAGTTGGAGAGTACAACTTCCTCATCTCGGGGCTGATCAGTTTCTTTGCAGGCATAAAGAGAGGTGGTCAGGGAGGCTGAGTATTATCAACAACACTATAGATAGGCAGTGCCAGCAGAAGGCTGAGTGCCAGACTTCTCTCAGCAAATAGGGATGAGGCCGCCAGAGGACCACGGTGATAGGCAGGTGGGAGAGGGCTGTAGCCAATAGGGCTAGCCCTTGATCACAGATAGTTTTCCATTTTTGATTCATGGGCTCCATTATTGCCCCTATTGTACCATGTATTTCGATGTACACTTGATCTGATTTTGTATTATGACAGTGTATTCTTGATGATATATATGAGATGATTCACCTTTTATGAAATGTTTTGCAATGTATGATATGCACTTCTTAATTTCCTATATGCTATGAGATGTTTCTATTTCTTATGCTCATGCAATATGATGTATGTTTCTAATGGATGTATTTCTTTTTGTATCTTTTTCATGCATTTTTAATGATGATCCTATGAATGTAATGTATGTTAATGATGGCGTATTGATGTGCAAATGGTAATGGATGCTAATGATTATGTATGATGTAATGATTTCTTAAAATACTTAGAATAACAAATTTATATTATTCCTCATAACTTAAGATAATGATATGATGCAATATGCTTTTTATGCTAATGATCTGGTGGATGCAGTGTATGCATTGGCGATGTTCTAATTACTCTCATGATACCATGTTAGTATGGAAAGAAGATAGAAGAACTTAGAATCAATGAGTTAGTTAGGATGATGGTGATTTCCTTACCAGGAGTCAGGATTTTCAAAGGGTCAATTATGTTATGTTTGATAACACACCTAGGTACGATGCATCAAGGTATAAAGAACTAGGATGGCGTTGTACCTAGTGTGATGAAATTTGACTTGACAATCAGATAAGATTATTCTTGTTCACATTTAGCATGTGCACTTCATTCAGGATGTAGTTCAGACATTCTAAACATCTCGGGCCAAAACAGAGGAAAGCAAGCTTTCTTATGTGGTGAACAAGATATCTAAAACATCCTCTCCACAAATCAAACAAGGTACATATGACTAATTTATTTTACAAGTGTATCCTACAAGCACAGTAGATAAAAGAGACAATGATCCTTGCCCTATTCCTTTCTCTCTAAACCTGTTTTGTTTAGGCATCATCGAGAGGTCCTTGGAATGAGCACAAAATAAGATAAGCCAATAAAAGACCAAATAAAGAAAACCAAACAAGCTAATGTTCTTCATACCGCTAGCCAAGACTAAAGTACTATGAGATACCTGATGCTTATGTCCATCATGGGAAAGTTTCATCCTAGGACATGTTGTGATCAAGGTTTTGATGGGACTGATTGGATGATAAGCTATTGATGTTCCAAGTTGATCAACTTGCTTGCTTACTGATTTAGACTTTTGAGACTCTGACGATTAGGGTGTTCACTTTTGAACCTGCTAGACTTGCTTCTGATTGAATCACCAAAGGATGAAGGTGACGATTTATTTATTATGAGTGAGATGATTGTAGGTGAAAGCGAGATGAGATAGATGCACCATTTTGGATTTTTCAGATATTTTGAGGCTGTTTTGGTATTTTCAAGATGTTTTGCAAATGTTTTTGGTATTTTTGAGATTTACGACGAAGAGACTTAACTTAAAGACCTATCCTAGGGGTCTCGAGAGCTGATCCATAGATTATCCTTGCCTACGTTATACACGCAGAGACCACGTAGTTTGACTGACGACAGACTTGACTCAATGATGAGATAGATGGGCAAACGGGTTGCCATTTTATTGCGATGGACGCCTAAGGACTGACCTAGGGTGTCTCGGGGGATGATCAAAGATCAACATTACCTACGTTCAAGCTTAGAGACGACGGAGTTCGGACAAGGTGGAAGACTGACAAGACTTAATGATGAATTTTTTTGAAGATTTTCTGAGATTTTTGACATGTTTTTGGATTTTTTGATGAATTTGAATGTTTTTGAATTTTTTGATTGATTTTTTGAATATTTTTATTTTCTGACGTCTTGGGAAGAGTACACAAAAAATATACACAAATCCGATCCACTGCCCATTTGAAGGACATGCCCCCAACGTTAAGCGATAGACTACTTCAATAAAGGCAGGACAAACTAACCTTAGGAATATGCCAATTAGTTCTATGGTGGAGTATGATATAGGCATCAACTCAGGCTATGGTATGGATGCGAGTGGATGGGTAGATGGAGGATTAATGAAATGTGATGGAGTGGATGAGTGAGTCGTGCAGATCGAGGTGGATGGGGAGTTCTTTATTTACACTTGGCACGTGTTTGCCAGGTTTTCACCAAGGTATTTGTCCAAAGTGCCACCAAAGTGGTTTTCACTAGAGGATGATTTTTTCTTTTCTGTTTTCATTCCTTTTTCTAATTTTTTTAATTATTATTTTTGGTTCTATACCTTGCAAGTTCTTAGGCATAATTTTTTTTGAGATGGGAGCTATTTAGAGGCTCCTGCAGAGGCTCGCCTTCTGGTGTTGCTAATTGATATGCTCCTGATTTATAGCTGCTTGTGATGGTGAAAGGTCCGAGCCAGTTGGGTTCAAATTTACCTTTGCTCTCTGGATTTGGCACATTCTTTTGGTTCTCTTTCATCACAAGTTCGCCCACTTGGAAGGTGTGTTGCCTGATCTTCTTGTTGTAGTTGTGTTTCAGGCAATTCTGATAGACGTATAGATGGTTGAGGGCATCCATGCATTGTTCATCTAATAACTCCAGCTCATTCAATCGTGAGACACTGTACTCTTCATCTGTGATGAGTTTTTGCAATGATATTCTTAGTGATGGGAGCTCGATCTTGATTGGGAGGATGGCTTCCGATCCGTAGACCAGGGAGAATGGGGTGGTGCCTGTTGGCATGTGGATGTTGGTGCGGTAGGCCCATAAGGCAGGATTTAGCTGTAGATGCTAGTCACAACCAGATTCATTGACTGTTTTCTTAAGGATTTTCAAAATGGTTTTGTTGGTAGCTTCTACTTGGCCATTGCCTTCTGGGTAATATGGAGTGGAAAAGAGATGTTGGATTTTGAATTATTCGCACAAGTCATGGACATCCTGATTCTTGAAAGGTGTCTCGTTGTTAGAGATAATGGATTGGGGAACACCATATCGGAAAATGAGATAGTTCAGGATGAACTTGGATATCTTCTTTCCAGTGATGTAGGTCATAGGAATTTCTTTGACCCACTTTGTGAAGTACTTTGTGGCGGTGATGATGAATTTATGGCTGTTGGATGAGGTGGGTGTGATTTTACCTATGAGATTGAGCCCCCATTGTGAAAAGGGCCATGGTGTAACAATAGGATGCAGTTCTTGAGTCGATGCATGAATAAGGTCTCCATGTTGCTGGCAGTGTAAACACTTTCTGACAAAGTCATGTGCCTCTTTCTCCATTGTTGGCCAGTAGTACCCAATTCTTAGTAACTTCTTGGCCAAGGTCATACCGCTCGAGTGTGAACCGCAAGTGCCATTATGTACCTCAGTCAGAGCAATCAGGGCTTCCTCAAGTTTTAAACAATGTAATAGGGTTCCATCAATGCTCCTACAGAAGAGGGTTTCCCCTAGGATGACAAAACGTACAAATATTTTGACAAAGGTTCGCTTGAGGTTCAGGCTAATATCGGCTGGGAGGACTCCTATTCTTAGGTAGGTGTAGATGTCATGATACCAAAGATTGCCAGGACCAATGATTTCGCATGCATATTCTGACTCTGGTACCTCGAATGTGGGTACGAGAAGCTGCTCTATCAAGAATTCGTGTTTCGAGATGTTGCGAGGGATATCTAGTAAGGATCCAATTATTTCCATGGCATCCGCTACTCTGTTCTTAGCCCTCGGTATATGCTCAAAAGTGATATCAATAAATGATTCTTTGATGCTTTCTACTAACTTCTTATATGGTGTTAGCTTATCATCCTTAGTTTGGTATTCGCCATTGACTTGGTAGATAATAAGCTATGAATCTCCATAGACCTTTAGTGCCATGATTCGCCACTGTGTTGCAATCTTGAGACCTATGGTTAAAGCCTCATACTCTGCAATATTGTTGGTACAGGGGAATGCCAATTTGTAAGATCTTGGTATGCAATCCCCCTGTGGGGTGATAAAGAAAACACCGGCTCTTGATTCATGTTGTGTGTGGGAACCATCGAAGTAGATTTTCCAATGGTCGACTATGCTAAGATTAAAGATGGACTCATTTGAAAATTCTAATATGAGTGGATTCTCTGCATAGACGGGAGCTTCTGCCAGTTGGTCTATAATGACTTGTCCTTTGATTGCCTTTTCCTCCACATATTCAATGTCATATTCTGATAGTATCATGACCCACTTAGCCATCCTTCTTGTGAGCATAGCTTTTGATAATAGATACTTTAGGGGATCTATCTTGGCGATGAGTTTGATTTTGTGTGCCAGCATGTAATGTCAATTTTTTTGTGAAGCAAACACTACTGCTAGACAAGCTTTTTCAATGAATGAGTAGTTTAACTCATGGCCAACCATTGTTCTGCTGATATAATAGATGGCCATTTATGTCCCATTTTCATCATGTTGAGCTAAAAGAGCACCCAGGGCTACTGTTGTTGCTGAGATGTATAAGATCAATGGTTTTCCTACAATGGGTAGCATTAATACTGGTGGTGTGAGCAGATATTCTTTGATTTTATCAAATGCTTGATTACACTTTCCATCCCACTTGTATGCTACTCCCTTGTGGAGTAGATGTGAATATGCAATCTGTTTATCTGCCAGTTTCGCTATGAATCTTCGAATGGACTAGAGTCTACCTTGCAATCCTCTGAGTTGTTTTAGTGTCCTTGGTGCTTCCATATCAAGGATTGATTTAACCTTTGTGGGATCCACCTCTATTCCCACCATCGATACTATGTATCCCAGAATTTTACTTGATTGTACCCCAAAGACACATTTTTTTGGGTTGAGCCCGACCTTGTACTTTTCCAATCTGTCAAAAATGTCACTTAGGGTTGCTATGTGGTTTTGTCTCTTCTTTGATTTATCCAGTATATCATCCACATAATCTTCGATGGTTTTGTGTATCATGTCATGGAAGATTAGTGTCATGGTCCTCTGATATGTAGCCCCTACATTTTTTAGCCCAAATGGCATCATATTTCAGCAGTAGGTGCCCCATGGACATGTAAATGATGTCTTATGCTCACCTTCTTTTACAATCATTATCTGGTTATATCCTAAGAATCCATCCATCAGCGATAGAATCTCATGTCTAGTCGTCATGTCCACTATCATATCAATGTTAGGTAGTGGAAAATCATCCTTAGGACATGCTTTGTTAAGGTCTCTGAAGTCTGTGCAGATATGGATGCCCCCATTTGGTTTTGAAACTAGTACAAAACTGGATACCCATTCTGGATAGTCAATCAGGCCTATGAAGCCGACATCCAGGATCTTTTGTAATTCTACCGTGACTAGCAAGGCTATCTGGGGATGAATTTTTCTTAAGTTTTGTCTTACTGGCTTCCTTCCGGGGTAAACAACCAAATGATGAACCACAACTTTTTGATCCAGACTTGGCATGTCGGCATAGGTCCATGCAAAATTTACCTTCCTTTCCTTTAGAAATGATGCTAGCGGTTCTTGTTCTTCTGACAGGAGTGACTCAACATAGAAAGTGATTTGTGGTGCCATCTCTGTTCCCAAATTGACAGGATTGCATTGTTCTGCCAGGACTGCTGATTTTTCTTGATGAAGTGCAGTAGGGGGGAGATTGAATCCAACATCCTTTGGCACCTCAGAGAGGTTTTCACCATTAGATATGTCCTTTATTTTTACTGTTATGTGGTTAGAGATTGCCACAGTGTGGTTTTCACTCAATAACTCCGAGCTTATTCTCATTATTTTTCTTTTGTGACTGAAGGATTCAATCATCTCCCTGTAATATGCTTGAGTGTCTAATGTGATGTCGAAATCGGCCTTGTAATCCCCACATGGAACTACATCCCTTAGTCCCATGAATTCTGAGAGGGCCTCATCATTTTTGAATGATTCTAGAATTGGTGGTCCTCGTTGGTCATGATCGATGAGTTGAGGGTATACTAAGTTGATTTTGTGGGTTTGTTGGTTTGACTCAGTGGGTGAGGTAATAATCATTAGCAGGAATGAATCCTCAAAGAGCAAAGGAAGTTCAACTATGGTATCATTATGGTCACTACTAGTGCAAACATCAGTTACGTCAAAAGTGATATTGTCTAGTGGGATACCTGTGCATACGAGTGGTCTAAGGGTGGTTGCTGATACTTGAGGGGAGAACCTGACTGCCCTATTAGGAGTACCTTTGCCACATACGGTTATACTCAGGGGAGTACATCCGAGGCCAAGGTTCCTCATTCTTCTTTCTGCAATGATGGACTCTAGCCATCCATCACTGTTCCTTCCAAGGCTTTCATTTCTATTGTAGCCCATACCCAACATTAGTTGTAACCCTCTGTTGGCTTCATCCATAGGTAATGTAGGTGTGGGTCCTGCATCACGGTATATCATGCTTGAAATATCTTCCTCATCAACACTTTCCTGACTTAGGTCTCCCCAATGGTGGAATCCATAGGGGTCAGTCCTAAGGGTGTGGATGGGTGTTTTAGTTGATCGAGGTTGCCCATGAAACTGAGGAGATTTTGGTAACTCTCGTACAAAAAATGCACTCTTCTTCATTCTGTAGTCTCCGCATCCGTTGTCCTAGATCATGAGTTTTATGTTAGATATATCAAGGATGGCGGGTGTCTCTTTCGCAGAAGTGGAGGCAAGGTTAGATGGGTCGATGTATGCAGTGGATGGCCCTTCATCAATTTTCGGCACTTGTGGGATTTTATAAAACTTGGCTTCTAGGTTTTTGTAGTAGGCGAATGGTTCGGGATCCCCATGTATAGTGACCTCCTCATTTTGGTACACGAATTTGATGCATTGATGATATGTTGAGGCCACTACTTTCATTCTGTGGATCCATAGATGTCCTAAGAGGATATTATATGGTAGGTCGAGGTCAAGGACCTGACAGGTAGTTTCCATGGTTGCTGGTCCCACTTGGATTGGGATTTTAATAGTGCCCTGAGATACTCTTTCTTGATCATCATATTCCCTTATAGTGATGCTCTTGTTCTTGTTAATGGAATCCTCGGTGAATCCCAAGTTCTTTATAAGTTTGAGAGAGAAAATGTTAAGGCCTGCACCTCCATCCACCAGGACCCTTTTAACTTTATTTTTGTGGATCATCACTTGAAGTTGAAGTGCATGATTATGAGATGGCTAGGGGAGGAAATCTTGATCGGAGAATGTAAGGAGATTCGGGGTAATGATATTACCAACCATAGCCTAAAAATTTAATGTGTCAAGGGTGGTGAAGACAGTGGATGTCGCTAATGCTTGATCAAGAATTTGCCTATGGGCAGCAGATTTTTTTAATAGTTCCATGATGGAGATCTGTGTGGGGTTCTCTTCAGCTAGTCGATGACACTATAGTCGTAGGGAACAACTTTTGTATTTGAAATGGGGGTCTTAGATGGTTGCGGTTCCCCTGTAATGGTGAGCTTTCTGCCACATGTGGTGACTCCATAGTCGGTGTTGGCTCCTTTGACGTTAATGACCATGACCAACTCATCTACGCATGCAACTATCTCTTCATATACTAGGTTAGCACTAGCATATTTTTGCTTGCCTTTATTGTTCCCCTGACTATTTCCTTGATTATGATTTGGCATCGGATCTATGTATATTTTAAGATCATAGTTCCCAGCTGGTTGTTCAACGTTTATGATCTTGTCTTCGATAAGGTCTTGGATGATATTCTTCAGCCTCATGCAATTTGCGATCGTATGTCCCTTGATCTTGTGAAAATCACAAAGGAGGTTTTCATTGTACCATGGCAGTTTGATGATGGGTTTCGCATATTGCTCAGAGTTGGAGACTTTGATAAGATTTTCTTTGACCAAATTCTTCATTATGGATTCAATTAATTCTCCAAGAGCGGTGAACTTCCGCTTGGGAGGGTATTTGCCTCGAGGAGGTGGTCCTCCTTGATTTCCCAAGTTATTGATTTGGTTGGTAGGAAGTGGTTGTTGTTGTGCTACTACTGCATTAGTTTGCACATTATTGTGATTATGATTATGTGGCTGGTGATGAGTTTGGATATTATGTTTAGGAGCATTTATGACCACTTTAGCATCGACCACGTCATCATTTGTGATATTTTTGTTCCTTGACCATGTTCGAGGTTTATCGTTATAATTGTTAGATAGGTGGTTATCTTGTGGTGGAGTAAATGTTGATGCACCTCCTCGCGCAGTAAGGGCTCTTTCGATGTTGAGCGCCTTTGGGATCAAATGATCGTACGATGTGATGCATTGCATTTTTGAGTAGAACACCAAGTTTTCATCCAAATTGGATATTATTGTACAAACTTGTTGTTCTTCTAGCATGGTCCACTTGCTCTGATTGGCCTTGGATCACCACCTTTGCAAGAAGGATTCAAATAACTCTCATTTTCCTTGTTTGAGTGTTGATAGTTCTTCCAAACTAACATCTGCACCCATGTTGAAAGCATAATTTTTAAGGAATGCTTCCACAATTTCCTAGAATGTTTTAATGCATGTGGGTAGATGAGAAAACCATTCCATGGTAGGACCAATCAGACTTCAGGGGAAGATTCGTGCATTAGATATGTGTCATCGTATGTAACCTCCATACAATGCACTTGAAATTCCCTGACATGATTTTCAGGGTTTCCCATCCCATTATACTTATCGAATTTGGGGATCTCAAATCCCTTTGGGATTGGTACCATTGTGAGACTTCTGTCAAATGGATAAGGGCACAAGTTGCCTGGTGTTTTGGTTGTTTTTACTTTTTGGAGGTCCAACACCTGCTGCGAGAGCAGTTTGATTTGCATTGCGACATCGTTGTGCGGATCGGGAGGTGGGATGAATGTGTTTTGAGGTGTTTGGGGTGTTTTATTAGTGGAAGGGGTACTAATTGGAGTTTGCTGCAAGCTCTGCTGTGCATTCAAGGCCTGCTGATATGCCTGCATTTGCATCAACAACACTTGTTGTTGATCTTGTTGTTATTGTTCCAACAAAGCTTGTTGTTGGTCCAACTGTTCCCATAAAGCCTATTGTTGGTCTAGCTGTTGTTGCACCAACAAAGCTTGTTGTTGGTCGAGTTGTTGTTGCACCAACAAATCTTGTTGTTGGTCGAGCTGCTCTTGTGCCAACAAAGCTTGTTGTTTATCTTGTTGTTGTGCTTGAAAGTCTTGCAGGGCTTGTTGGTATGCTTGTTGATGAATTTCTTGCAGTTGTGCTCGATATTGTGCTTGCGCCTGTTGAGCCTTGTGTTGGCCTTGAGCTTGAGCTTGCGCTTGTTGGGCTACTTGCGCGGCTTGTGCGGCTTGCTGGGCTTGTGCAGCTTGTTGGGAAGCTAGTTGTGCTTGTGCTTGTTGAGCATCCTGTTGTGCAGCTTGTTTTTGTTTAAGTACCCTTTGATGATTGGATTTTTGGATGGTTTGGATCATGGTGAGGAATGAATTCATCACGTTAGCTTTTGGTGGGATTGGTGGTGGATTGGGAATGGTGCTAACCATTGTGACAGGCGAAAGGGTTGTGTTGGTGGTTGAGATTTGGGTTGTTGGAGGTGTGGTTGAGATGCTCGATCTTTGAGAAGGTATGTTTTGAGAGATTTGAGGACCGCTTGATGTATTGACCCCGGTGGCTTGAGTAGTTGCCACTTGTTGTTGTGATGCTGCTGGCGAAAGGAGAGGATTCGTTGTGATGCTTGGATTGCCTGGATTTGAGAAACTAGTTGTGGTTAGGGGGGGAAAGACCCAATCCAAGAGGTGATCTAGATGTGAGTGGTAATGGAGGAAAAGGTGGTATACTCCCCTGGACGAAGAACGGGTCAATGACTCATGTTGTTCCAAATAAACCACCTTCTCCTTGCGGTAGATAAGTTTGTATGTTTAATAGATAGGCTGGTGTTGCATGGAATGAGGATGAATCTGTGTGATTATGGAAGGTGAGCAGGACGTATGGGTGTGATGGATTCACCAAGATAGATTTATCCAGTGTGGTGTTGACATTTACCTCTTTGTTGTTTACAAGGCGATGCTTTTGTAACTCATGAAACATTGCACTTTCCTTGTTTACAATTGGTGAGGTTGGTGTGATTGTCGATATGGTTTGAGGCATTCTTGAGTGATATTTGTAGTTGACATTGGGGATATGTTTGTACGAGGCCTGTCCATACTAGTGCCTACGTCAAGGTTTGAAGGGAACTAGATCCCTCCTTCTGTTAACATGCGTAAGTTTTTAAACATGGCATTGACAATTTTATGATTCTCTGGATTTTGAACCATTTCTAGCATTTCTGATTGTGTCATTCCCAAGTCCTCGTTGGTGATGTCTTCTTCATAGATTTCCTCTTGTGATGGTAGAGAAGAGTTGTTTGGGGGATTTCTTGATCCCGCAAGGTTCACTTCGATGGTTACTTGAACTAAGTCACTGGAAATTGATATTTCTTTGGTATTTTCCATGTTCCTCTTGTGTTGTAATGTTGTTTGGACCATAAAATAGGGATCGTTTGATCTTAATCTTTAGGCCCAAAAGAGAAAAGGGGGTGGTGATGGTGATGGGATAAATGGATGAGGTGAAAGAGTGAAACTTTTGAAGAAATTTTTAGGGGTAATACTAAAATTTAGGGCTTGGATTTATTTTGATAGTTTGACTAGGTGTATTAAGTCAAACAAGATGGTGAACTTGTAAACCCTAGGAAGTTGTGTTATCCTAGGGAAAAATCGCACAAGAGAATGGATTTTCTAAGTGTGTTAAGCCAACCAAGGTGATCATGAACTAGTATACCTTAGGAAGTTGTGTTATCCTAAAAGTAAATTTGTTCAAGAGGTTTGACTATTTGGCTAGGTGTATTAAGCCAAATAGAGCGATGTTGATTTAGCCTTTAAGTTTAGCATGAATGATTTTTCTAAAGTTCCCAAAAGTTTGTTTGGTGGGATGAAATTTAATTGATGGAGAGATGGATGAGAGTGAAGACTTTGATCTCAAACCTTGACCTAGACACGATTCTTTTTTACAAAACCTTGGTATTGAAGAACATGCTATACTTCCTATGTGAGGAAAGCAAACCTTTCAAAAAGCTCAGGATTCTATTGATAAAATGCATACAAACTCAGGTTATTCCTTGAAGATTTCTTATAGAAATTATACACCAATCTTTATTTGACTTCAAGATGTAGACACATAAAAATGACCTAGACCCACAGGCTCTTCTTCTAACCCTAATTAGGACATTTTAATTATGTCCCTAACTCACTTCCAATTATTAATTAGATAATTCTTAATTATTTAATTAATTCACGTCCCTTTCTATTCTTCTTGATTATTAAATAAATAATTTTTATTTATTTATCTAATGCGTCACTAATTGTCTAAAGTCCTCTTATAATTAAATAAATTTCTTAATTTATTTATTTAATTATGTCACTAATTAAGTCCTCTTCTTCCTAAAATTAAATAAATTCTTATTTATTTAATCCACCTTCCAGTATAATTACATAATTATATTTAATTATCTAATTATTCATTAGCCTCTTCTCTCCTAAATTAAATATATTTATTTAATTTGGTCCACTTTCCTAAACTTTGAATTAAATTATTATATTTAATTTAAAAGGTTCTATTTGTCACATCCCTCTAAATTAAATAATATCTTTATTATTTAATTCTCACCTAAATTAAATAACCTTTAATATTTAATTTCTTCTAAATCTTATTTATTTAAAATAAGTCCCAGCACATGAATTAAATAATTTTATTATTTAATCCCCCCTCTTTTATTGTGCTCATTTTAAATAAATTTATTTATTTAAAATAAGTCTTATTTAAAATTCCCTTCTTTTGTAAATAATTTAATTTAAATTATTTACTGTCACATGACTCCAACCCTTTTTAAATTAAAATAGTTTTTAATTCAAAAAGTCAACATTCCCTCTTGATTTAAATAATTTTAAATAAATTATTTAATTCCCCAATGACTCCATTTTCCGCACCCAAAATCTTTTGTCACATGTTTTGTCAGCCATTGATTTGATTTTCTAAAAATCAATCTTGACCCTTTATTTCGAATCTGACCTAATGTTGCCCTAACCCTAATTGTGGGTTGCTTTATTGAATCTTGTCCATTGATTCTAGGGCATTTACTAACTTTCAATCTTGGCCATTCACACAAAATTGCCTCTTCTATAAAAGAGCAATTTTGGTCTCATTTTGGACATCTTGCATTGTCTTATTTCAGAAATATCTTATCACATACATCTTACACTTTCATGTTTTTATTATCTTGCATCATTGACATCTCTAATCATCTTGCATTTTTATAGTTTATCATTTTAGCATGGTTATCATAGCATATCTAGGTTTTCATTTGATATTAGCTTAGAGATTGTAGATGTTTACTATTTGCAGTAGGGCATAGTTTGCATCTAGATCATTTCAAATCCTTCAATATTTGCTTAGGGCTTGTCATTTCTATTGGCTTGCTCTTCACAAATCTGAGGGCAAACAAATCATATTTAGCAAATTAAGAAGGTGTAATGGAGGTTAGTCATGGAGGATGAAGACAATCTATGAGATTGTTCATCTATTCCTTTGCACTCCATTACCAACTGTGGGTTTTTAGGTTTTCTGCATATTATAGTTGCTAACCATAGAAAATTCCCATTGTTACACAAGGAGCATTTCAAGACGTTGTTCTTGAGCTTTTAGACTAATCCTTTTGAATCTTGGTTTTGGGATTTTGACTTTTTGGGAAATCATTTGAGACAACACATGTGAGGTCCAATTTGTCTTTTTATCTTTTCTTAGTGAATTATTTTTACCAAAAGTACTTTCTTGATTATTGTTCAAACTGCATGTTTAATGTCCTGCTTTCTTTTCATCCCACAAGGTCCATTATGTGGAAATCAAGGAAATTAGGGCAAAAGTTTCCTAGGTTGACCTTAGTGAAAAAAATGATGATTAAACCCAAGCACTTAGAAACCTCTAAGGGTATGATCCCTAGGGAAAGCAAGAGCACTTAGATTTGTCAAAGGATATTTGTTTCCTCCAAGGGGTTTGAAATTCAGAGCTCTTTGTGAATGTTTCATTTTCAATTTTTTTGAGGACCAAGCAATGTATTTTTTAATTCCAAGCACATGTACAACCCTAGGATGAAGAGATAATATTTTGTTGGGTTCCCACTTGGACGAATCCAGCTGCGCATATTTAGTGTGGATGACTAGATGCTTGACCACATAGGCTCCCCCTTACAGTGCACTCACTTCTCGGGTCATCCAAGCATCAATACCCATGAATCTCCCATAGCATATTTTTCATCTCTACAATAGAACCGCATGTATAATGTGGGGCGGCTTCAAAGTACATGACCTTGTGCACCAACAAAATAGATAAGGATTTGGCCTTTGCTAAAAGGGTTTTAATTTTTTCTTTCCGTTTGTGGAGATTGACCCATGCAGCGAGAGACCATTGTTGCCCTTCTCGTCGGAGCCAACTGCGTGATACTGTCTTTTGTTCCAGTACCCACTTTTATATTCTGGTTGGAAATACACTTGTCCTTAGTGTGTTACCGGTTGGGTCATTCCCTTGGGTGAGTAATTTTTCCCACAAGACATGCCCACTAAGATAAACAAAAGTGATTAAACATATTCGTAGTTCGATCAACCTTTGTTTAAAAACAAATGGAGAACACACGCAATAAGCCTACTCGCACTCGCAAGATATTTTGTTCAATTTTAAACTCAAAATGAAGTGTGGAGGTAATCCTTTTGACAACTTAATATCACAAAAATACTTTTGATTCTCAAGATCGCCATGAGGTGGGAGAGAAGTGCATATGTCTTTTAGATGATATTACTTTGTGAAAAGGATTACAAAACATCAAAATACACATGTTCATTTTAATCCTCAAAGCAGAAAATGAACTCTTTTTAAAGCACCAACTTTGAAGTGTGAGAGTTCCCTTATTCAATTTTTAAACCTTAAACCAAATCTAGTAGATTGTTTCTAAGGTTCTTTTTAAGCCCTTTTTTCAAATTTTTTGAAAAAGAATTATGTTTGTTCTTTTTAAAACCCAAAAGAAAAATTAGTGTTTCCTAAGGCATGAAAGTAAACAAATTCCTTTTAAAATACAATTAAAGATCCTCTAAAAGTGTTAAACAACACTATAGTGTTTAAAAACACTTTGTGTATGATGAAAATGATGACATGATGACATGATGAAACCTCCTATTTTACTTCCCTCCTTACTTTTTCCTGCAAAATGATAGAAAACAGAAAGTAAAAAATTAGTAAATAAGTCAAAATACTGAAAGACCAGAAATAAAAAGGCACATGTTGAAAAAAAATCAAATTTGAATTATCTACTGTCAGCTAGCGGTGCAATCTGCAAATGTGGCGCAGTTTGGAATAGAAGCGGTGCTATATAGCACCACACATTTTACTGGGTGCAATGCTCTGTAGAAACAAAGAGCGTGATTGCGGCGCAATTTGGTCACTCGGCGCTGTTTGTGAAGTGGTGAAGTTTGAAAATTTTAAAATTTTGAGGCAGGAAACAGGTGCAGCGGAGTTTGGAGTAAGTGGGGTCCAATACAGCGTTGCGGTTTAGAATGGATGTGGTGAAATACAGTGTTGCATCTCTGTAAGTGGCGTAATATAGTGCCGTGAGATTGTGTGTGCCGTAGTTTTCCTAGGACCTGCAAAAAAGAACAGAAAAGCACAAAATTTTCCAAAAAAACGTGATTAGAACTTTGAGATTGCCCTCCTTCTAGCACCAAAATGTGAACCCTTAAACCTGCACTTGCACAAAAACAACAAACAAATCAAGATATTAGATCATATGCAAGCAAGAATGAAGGATTCCCCATGAAATCCATTTACTAAAACTTAAACTAGGAAATATGAAGAACAAAATACAAAAATGCAAGTAAATCCTAATTAAGCAAGCAAACTTGTGATCCCATGGGGAAATTGATGCCAATTGATATGTCGAAATTGGCACTTTCCCAGCTCCTAAATTGCAATGTTGATGTGTGTGGATTGATCAAATCTCTTCAATGAGATTTGAGCATAACCTAGCTATGGAATTGTGAAAATGATGAATATGTGGAATGATGTGCACAAAATTGGCTCTCAATGTCAAGAGAGTAACTTTGCATGAGATTGTGGATGAAGAATGAGGAGAGAAGCCTCCAATTTATAGATTTGAATTTGGAAGAAAGAGAAATATTTGAGCAATGTGGGACTAACTTTCAAACCAATGGTTGAATGCCACTTGTCACCATGTGAATAGTTGATGGTTGTGCAAGTTTTGATCAAAGTGCCCATAAATGCATAAATTTGAATTTTGAAAATGTTGAAATGACAAGGTGGAGAGAGAGTCAAATGGAGTTATGACCACTTGGCTCAATGCAAAAGGACTTGTAAGATGAAATAAATGCCTTGTTGGAAGGACTAAGCCCACTTGGATTCAAATTCAAATTTGGGAGAATATTCCCCTTTTATGCCATGTGAGGAAAAATAGAAATTTAATAAATGAATTAAATCTATTTTCATGTGCAAGTTGCATTCTCTAGAGGATTTTAGTGATAGGGATTAACTTAATCAAGATTTTGATTAATTTAATGAGGGATTAGAGGATTTGACAATTTTGACTCAAATTGATGAATTGATTTAAATCAGAATTGAGAGGAAATGATTAATTAAATAAATGATTTTGATTTATTTAACTAAGTGGGAAAATGTTAGATTAAATCAAATAAGGATTAATTTATTTAATTTAATAAGAGGACTTTAGATATTTTAATCAAATAAAATGATTTATTTAATTAAACAGAGACATAAGGTTAATTAAATTAAATTGATTAATTTAATCAATAGACGAGAAAGACTTAATAAAATAAATAATGATTTATCCAATTAAGAGACAGAAAGTGATGTTAAGCTGAGAGTATGATTTAGGAGGAAATTAGGTTAGTAATCAGGATCAAGTGTGTTGAACTGAATTGTACATTTTCCATGTCTACACTTCCAATCATAGATCTATACATAGTCTAATTCATTGCAAGAGATTCATTATCTTTTCTTAATTTACAACTAGTAACCATAAGAGTACTTACTGATTACAATCTTCCACCCTGAATTTATTTAACATTCTTTACCATACTTGGTTTGAGAAATAAAGATCCCTTTATCTAATTGAGAAATTTACAAACCAAGAAAGATAGCTCTCATAGCATCAACATATCTATTTCCTTTTGGATGCTGGAGGAAAATTCTTAGCGTATCTTATTACTATTACCACAAAAAATGATGTCATCGACATATACCACAATAATTAGAAACTTATCTCCTTCATTCTTGATATATAGGTTGATATCCACAATTCCTTTTTTAATCTTTGACCTTGAAGATACTTATCTAACTTTGAATACCAATACCTTTCAAGGATTTCTTTAGTCCATAAAGAGCCTTTTTCAATCTACATAAATAATCTTCATTCTTTAATAGAATGAATCCTTCAGGTTGTTCAATGTATAATTCCTTTTCTAGAATTCAATTTATATAAGTTGATTTGACATCCATCTGATAAAATTTTAAATTCTTGAAACTTGCAAGAGCTAAGAATATTATGATAGTTTATAATTGTGTAACAAGAGAAATGTTTCCTCAAAGTTTATTCCTTTGACTTGTGCATATCCTTTCACACAAATATTTCCTTGTTCCTTGTGACTTACCCATCTCATTTATCTTGTTTTAAAAAACCAAATTGGCTGCAATGACATTTCTTGGGACAAGATCCCAAGTTTCATTCTTCTCTATTTGATCTAATTCTTCATAACCTTGATCTAGTGTTTGTCTTCACTTTCTTTTAAAAATTTATTTGGTTCAAATTTGGAAAGAAAACACATATTTGCATGTTTTTTGTACTGGAAAGTCTTCTTCTTGTCTGAATTTATGTCTTTTTCTCCAATAATTAGATCTTCAAGATGGTTCTTTTAAAAAAATCTAGATGGTGCCTTTGATGGAGTCTTCAGATTTCTTTTCTCAACTTCTTGGTTTTTAATTTCTTACTTTTTTTCTTCTTCTTTGCAACTTTCTTCCTTTTGATAATCAATTTCTTGTACTCACTCCTTTTGATGCCTTTCTTCATAAATCCTCACATCTGCACTTTTAACAACTTTGTGCAATCTCTTGTTATATCATTTATAAGATTTTATCATTGTGGAATATCCAAGGAAGATACCTTCATTAATTTTGGAATCAAATCTTGCCAAATCTTCCTCATCTCTTCTTATATAGAATTTTCTTCCAAAAACCTTGAAGTACTTTACTGATATAGGCCTTACCTTCCAAAGTTCATATGGATTTATATTGCTATGCACCCTAAATTATACTTGATTTGAAATATAGACAGTTGTATGAACAACTTCTTTCCTAAAATCATTAGATATCTTGGATTCATTCAAAAAAAAAAAATCCATTCCTTGAATTATTTTATTCTTTCTCTCAACTACTCCATTTTATTATTTAATTCTTACAACTGAATATTGTCTCTTTATCCCATTTCTTTCATAATATTCACCAAATTCATTTGAGGTAAATCCTCCTCCTCTGTCAGATCTGAGATATTTGATCGTGAACCCTATTTTATTCTCTACTAAGGTTTTGAATGCCTTAACCTTCTCAATTGATTCACATTTTTCTTTAATAAAATCTACCCAAGTCATCCTATAATAATCATCAATCGACAACATAAAATAACTCTCACATTGCAAGCTTTTCATCCTTTTTGGCCCACAAAAATAAGTGTGAATAATTTACAAAGGCTTTGACATAGAATAATCCTTAGATTTAAATATTATCCTTGTTTTTGGGTATGTGTAGGATCATCATGGAAAAAATAGGCCCTTAAGTGGTAATAAAATTCAGAAAAATCAGAGTTAGACAACTTGATGTAAAAAATTGAATAATTTATATATATTATTTCAAAAATATGTAAGAATAGAATCTGTAGTAAATTGAATGTAGTTTCTAAACTACTAGGTTTATTTAAAAATATATATATCTATTTGGTGAAAATTTGAAATTTCAATGCAATAGTACTTAAATTTCAGGAAAAAAATAAGAAGTAGGTGTCTATCTGGCCACCCTAACCACAATAAAATGATAATATTTTTTTATAATATTTTAGATATAAGTAGAGGACTCATGTCCCGATGTGATGCATATTTTTTTGTAATTGTTTTCCATGTAAATAATTAATTATGAATTTTTTATTACAACTTTTAAAAATATTAAAAACTCGTATGTCTGACCACCTTAACTTGGTCAAAACCTCATGAAATTCAAAAAAATAAAAATCCTATAGTATACGAAGCATAGAATGTGACACATGTTTCAGATTCAAAAAATGTGATACCATTTGAAAGCTATAGATGTTTTTCAATCATCCTATCAATCAGGACTTTATTCGTAATTCAAATAGAAAATGAATAATAATCATTTATTAAATTCAAAGTAAAGCATAATTTATATTGGTGGAAAGCTAAGAATCTCCTTTAAAAACCATTTTCGTTTCATCAATTTTGGGAAAAAAAAGTTGTCAGCCACATGGGCCATCATATCACTTACATATCGCCACTTTTTGGCCCATCATGATCCTGCACATACCCTTTTTTCCATATTTAAACTATTTGTAAATGATATTTTAAGGCTTTTCTATCTTCAGTATGTCTCTTACAACTTGCTTTTTGCTAGTCTTTATAATGTTATCAAAATTCAAATATCACATCCTTTTTTCCCTGAGCCAACTCTCATCCTCTTTCTCCATATAACATTTCTCACTTTTGACTTCATTGAGAATGTAAAAATTACCATTTTTCTATAAGCATCAACCATCAATTTTTCATCTTTCATAATTTTACATCCTCCAGAATGAAACATGAAGGTGTGCCCTTGGTCACACAATCAACTCAAACTTAAGATATTATGCTTCAATCATTCAATATATAAGACATCCTTAGTTTTAGTTCTTTCATTATCTAGACTAAGTGTGCCTTTACCTTTTATGCTTGTCATAGCATTGTCCCCAAATTTCACTGTTCCTTCATTTACTTTCTTTAGAGAGAGAATTTTACTTTTGTCACTATTCATGCGAGTTGAACAACCACTATCAATATACCATTTGTCTTTCTCATCTTGAGAATGTAGTGTAACTTGTACAAGCATAGATTTTTCTTTCATTTATTTTTCCTTCTTCTTTTCTAACCCTTATTTTATTTATCCTTTTTTTGTCACAAATATCCTTCTTATTTTATTTCAAAGGCCTAGTTAAAATAATTCTACAAAAACATGTGTGCAAAAAATTGTTGCACTTGTGATATAATGTTATAAGCCAACAAAGGAGAAAATGAATTATAATTTCTCTTCATGAGTTCAAAATCATTCCTTGTGCAAGCTCTACAATTTACTACTTTATGCTTAAACTGGTTACATGAAAATCAATAACCATGGAAATAATATTGAAACCTACTTGTGTGAGGCTTCCTTTGAGGAAAATACCATTTGAGGTTGTCCTTATTAGTTCTTTGAAACTATGAAGATTTATCCTCCTTATTTTACTCTTTGCTCACCTCATTTTTTATTTCTTCCCTTTTATTACCTTCTCTGTTCACCTCCTCTTTTTTGTAATTTTAAGGGTCGCAACATTATTCTTAATTTCCAATGTATTTGCAATTTATGAACTTTCACTATAAAACCAAGACCACTTTTGATGAATGGTGATCTTTGCGAGTGGATAATATCCTCTAACATTTTAAAACCTTTATCAAACTTTATGTTTCTGCTAAACTGATCTTTATTCTTTTCTATCTCTTTCCTCAAGGAAATGATTTCAAATTCAAGCTTCTCACACTCTAATTCCTTTTCTTTTAGCTAATCTTTTAAAACATCTTCAATGTATTTGGATTCTTCTACTTGAGTCTTCAAATCCATAATTACCTTTCCGAAATTTTCACCATCTTCTTGAATTTGGTCTTTCAACTTTGCTTTTTTCTTCTTGAGTCTTTTAATTTCATCTATGGAGATAGTAAATTCTTCCTCAAGATCTACTATAGTATCTTTCTCACTTTTGATCTCTTCATTTCCTTTGTCTTTTTACCTTGGAGCTTCTTCTTTTGTTTTCATGGCTATGAATAGAATTTATTCTTTATCACTTTCAAAGAAGCTTGCATCACTTTCCTCAGATGAACTATTGCTTCCTTAAACATATAGGCTCTTCTTCTGTCTTCGAAAATTCTTATTCTTTTTTTTATTTTGTTTGAGGGGACTTATTATTATAATGAATTTTCTTTTCTTTTACCTTATCGTAATATACTTCTTATTTTCTAATATCACTTCCAACTTGTGTACATTTGGAAAAAATGACCTATATTACCAAAACAAAAACATTTAAGAGTATACTTAGCTTTGTTCTTGATAGTTCCTTTATTGGATTTCTTTACAAAGTTAGCCTCTTCCTCATCACTTGAACTTTTAATTAATGTGGGTCTTTTATTATTCATTATTCTTTATGATTTGAAAGAGACTTCTCATTTTGATGATGTTCTTTTCTTAGTCCTCATTTCATAAGCAATAAGAATATCATGTAACTCATCCATCTTCAAAGTGTTTAGACCCTTCATTTCTTCAATGGTAGAAACTTTTGCATCAAATATCATGGGTGGAGATATTAAAACCTTTTACATAATAACCTCATCCTTGATCTTTTATCCAAGAACATGAATGGTATTTACAACTTCATCCACATGGAAAAAATAGGTGGCAACATTCTCTTCATCCTTCATCTTCAAACGAGCTCAAATTCTCTCTTGTGGGTTTGGAGCTTTTCCTTTTTTACTTTATTGTCTCCTTCACAAGTCCTTTGAATCTTATCCCACATGTTATTTTCCAATGTGCGTTGCATGACTGTGACAAAATTTGATTCAGGTTAGACCACTTACAATTGCATTCATATATTTAGCATTGTTCTCACTAGGCATCTTTTCAACTTGATCTATTATTCAAGTATATTGTGCCACATAGAAATCCACAAAACATTATCATACATAAAATCCATGGGCCATCAAATATGTGTGCATCTTCATACTCAAAAAACCATAGTTATTTCTATTGAACAATGGTGCTCAGGTTGAGGAAAACCCTTCGACTTTTCATGTATGCTCTTAAGATATTTCCTTCAAGTAGTTAGGATTTTTTGAAGGAACCCGCTCTAATACCAATTAAAGAAAACACACACACACTTATACTGAGAGAAAAGGGTGAATCAATATAAGACCATTTTTTTAATTTATAACTTTGGCAATCATAAAACAATAATCAAAGTATCCACAAAAAAAGATCTAACAATAAAGAACACAAGATTCACACATAATTTTACATGGAAACCTTTTTGAGAGATTACAATTGAAAAATATAGGTTTGATAGAAAATTTCTTACTTCATAGGCACCAACCCACTTGAGACTCCAATCCCCACCATGTTGGAAGATTTTCATTAATGATGTTATTTGGCAACATGAGCATGGTATTTATATTTTGCATGATTCAATGTTGTCATTGATGTCAACATTGTTGTGGATCACCCTAGTATGACTTAGAAGTTTTTTTGAAGACATTTGTTCATAATAAGTTGGTCTAGAAAGTCTAGCTACATAGAAAAATGCCTAAGTATCAAATATGCTAGTATAGTGGTTTAGTGCATTAGTTTTTGGATCCAAACTCCACCGCAAATAGACATATCACTCTATGATTCTAAAAATTTTTTGGTGATCATCAGATGCATCTAAATCCAAGAGTTTTTTATTTTGTGAAGTATCTTGGAAGATATGAATGACAGAGTTCAGTCTTGTACATTGTAGTTATTTTATGTAGAGGGTGTCAGTGTGAGAGATTATGCATTCCTTCACAGATAATTATTTTGTGCTATGATGTTGAAGATAAGCTATTACATGTCAGTTGAGTGGGAATTTCAGATGAGATCAATTTTTGAGTTACACATGTAGCGAATTGGGCAAACAAATGAAAGAGTTTGTGTTTAGGTCTTATTTGGGGCCGACCTAATATGTTAGAAGGATTAATATGTGTTGCAATATTATGTAAAACCTATATTGGGTCTATCCCAACCTATCTTAAATTAAATTGAATTTTGAATTAAGGTGTGAGATGTGGATAAAATATTTTAAGGATGACAAGTTCAAATTTTGTGTGTTACATCCAATTAGGCTGACCTAATTGATGTTACACTTGATATGGATATATATAGGAGATTTATTTTGGTGTTTTTATAGGAAGATGCATGAGTGATGAGCAATAGGTGATATGTATGGTGTTCCACCTACATGTGTGTGATGTGAATTTGATTAGAAGTGTGTGAATATAGAGCAAAGTAGTGCATTGATCTAGATCAATGCATAGATTAATTTTGTACTTCATTGGAATTGTAATCCAGTTCATATAATAGATTTTATTGTATCAGTTCAATAGGTTGTAAGCCACCCCTTCTTTCTTCTATCTTATTCTTTATGGATAGTGAGTCCACCTGTAATGAGCATTTTTGTAATACACTATCTGGATATAATATATTGTGAGCTAACCCTCATCATAGTTTTTCTCATTTTGGGTTTTCCATGTAAAAATATTGGTGCTCATGTGTTATGTGATTTTGTGGATGTTTCATGCTTTCATTCATTATTGTAGTTGAATATTTTTTCATAATTGGATGGGTGATTTCTAAATGGTTTAGTGGAATACTGATTCACCCCCCTCTTAGTATTTTGAGTGTTCAATAATTAGTATCAGAGCTTGGATCCATGGAAGGAGCTTGACCTCTTTGGGAAGATCTTGGAGATTGAACACATGGATGATAGAAATTTTCCTATTCCTCTAGAAGATATTCCTGCTATTGAATACATAGAAGAAGGTTGCATGATTGACAAAGAAGAACTTAAAGTTTCTCTTGAAGATCTTAACAAAGTTGAATATAAAAATAGAGATTTGTTTAGGAAAATCTTAAAGGTGCAAATGCTCATGTATGAGAAAACTGAGAGAGCATATTAAGAGGTTCAAAGAAAGGTAGAAGGAAGTCAATTCAAAATTGAAGCAAGAAAATAAAGATCTCACCAGATTGAAAGTACAAGTGGAAGAAAAAAAAAGAGTTGAAGAATGTCTAAATGCAATGGTAGAAAGAAAATCTAATGAATGTATGAGATTTGAAAAAGAAGTGATAAATCTAAGATTAAATCTAGAGAAGGCAAGAATTCATGAAGACAAATTCAAGACAAGTTCTACAATGCTTGATTAGTTTAATGTAGGTCAAAAAGTATCTAAAGATAAAGGTGGTCTAGGACTTGAAAAAGGACAAAGCTCAATAGCATCTCAGACATCTAATACAAAAAGAAATATCAATGAACTAGATAAGATTGAAGACAATAAGAACAATGGAAAGTTTTGGAATCAAAGAAACAATGCTAGAAGACCCCCTATCAGACAACCAAATGCTCAAAGGTACCCATCTTTCAATGGTACTTATTATTCTTGCAATAAATATGGACATAGAGTCATGGAATGTAGAAGCAAAATGAATCAGTATGCTCCATACTTTACTATTCAATGCTTTACATGCAAAAAATTTGGACATAGAACAAATGAATGTAGAGGTCAAATGATTAATGGATATAACAGTGGTAGAATGATTCAATCTTTAAATGGTTACTATTATACATGCTATGGATTTGGACACAAAGCTAATCAACATAGATCTAGAATGAATGGAAGGAATAATGCTCAAAGAAATGTCATATGCAAAAATTATAGTAGGCCTAGACATATTGCTAAATTTTACAAAAGCAGAAACACAAAGAAGGATAATCCGGTAAAGAAGAATGAGCCAGTCAAAAAAATTGATCTAGTTGAAGTAAAGAAGAAAATTGAAAATATCTAGAGAAAGAAAGAAGAGGCTAAGGATAAGGGAGAATATATACCACCCTTAATTGCGGATGTTTCCTCTAGTAACTAAGCCTAGAGCTATGTCTTAGGGGGAGCTTTAATGGATATCTTATATCCCTCACCAGAAATGAAGTGTTGGAGCTACATCATGAAGATATGTCATGAAGAATGGAATGCTTAATCTATTGAAGAAAATTGCGGAAGGAAATAGGCTAATGTGGAGATTTGTGGAGCTTAAGAAGTTGATTGTCCATACAATTCTTAGGTTTGATAGCTTTATGGTTAGAAGCATTTATTATAGAATTAGGTCAAATCAGAGAGTTAAAAGCGTATTTTCTAAGGAAAATTCATTTCATCAAAATCATTTGAAGGAAGATAGATAGAGGAGAAAGAAGTGAATTTGAAGATTTCAAAGCATCTCCAAGTTGCAGAGTATCAAAACCCTAGTTTGTTGAGTAGAGTAAAATTTATTTAACAATCCTTGTATATTTTAGTTTTTTGGAATTATCATTTGAAAGAATTTGAATGCAATGGAAACACTAGAATTTGTAGACATCTCACAAAGACTGCAACCTAAGTTTAAAAGATATTCCACTAGAGCCTTAGAAGATGATCCCTTAGGTGCATTTTCACATATAACTTATGGGATTCTACCAATTGAAGACATTAGGGCATACATTCATGGTAGTTTGGATGAAAAATCCTTCAAAAAATTATTCAAACTATGGGTAGATGAGTTATTTGGGGATGATTACACTTTAAAAATAGAGTACAAAGTCCTAATTGGAAATAAATTAGATGTATGGCAATGGTTTTTGAAATTTAGTTATGAAGAGAAGTGCATAAGAATGGCCCTAAGTATAATTTATAACCAATTTATGTTGATTGATGGCCCTCATATGATTACTAAGGAAGTAATTAAAGAGATAACTAGTTTATGGTCCATCGGACCGGTTCCAGTGTTGAAATTTTCTAAGAACAAGGATATAATGGAGAGAATAGGTGTTGCAATAAACCCTATCAAATGCCTGGTAGTTAGGTATGCAGTTATGCTTATCAGACACAAGATTTATAAATACAATTTGGTCTCTGCCACCACAATTCATGTGCCACATGACATGGTTGAGAATAATGTTGATTATGACCTCTTTGAGTTTCTCTAACAACAATTGAAGGAGAACTTGAAGGAAATTAAGAAAAATAAGTATGTATTTAGGTACGCCACATCGGTGATATGTTTGATTTTCTACTTCTCAAGAGAAGTTCCTATGATAGGAAAGTTCAATTGGTCAAATATAAATCTTGTCATTCATCAAATAGGATATTATATGAGAAGTCTAGGAGAAATGAATGCTCTGGGTGATGCCCTTGTAGCCTTCTTTGCAATATTCCAAAGAAGAATGAACAAGAGATAAAGAATTCCAAGAAGTGTTTTGAAGAGATACATAAATCACATTACCTTTCTGGTCTCTACTGATTTTTGTATAATGGAAGCAATTGAACCTCGAACCATTTGGGTTCTAGAACTAGGTTATGAAGTATCAAAAGAAAAATTTATTGGTTGTGTAGAAGTTCTACTAAACAATCCTAAAGATCCCAGCAAACCAAGGTATGGGAAATTTAAAGAAAATTCAATGGAAGTTCACCTAGAATTCAAGAAACCACAAATAAAGAATTTTTTTGATGTTGAGGTAGACATGTATGCAAAAGAGTTTGTCATCTCAAAATAAAAGTTAGGCTTTTCATAGAAAGAGATAGAGCTGATATGAGTGTAGCAGAAGCCTTTTGTAACTCTAGGAGATCAGTCACTATATGTCTACTTGTAGCTGGTGAGAAGAGGAA
>CM021100.1:366709091-366730134 GCA_007115665.2 Sequoiadendron giganteum | reverse complement strand
ACCTATCTCAAGTTCCCTTGCCAGTATAGATAGAACTTCAAATATATATCTTACTCCTTGTACTCCAGAAGAAGGAGAGGAAACCTTGGTGAGGCTTGAGTCACAATATAAAACACTTATAGTAGCAAAGAAACATTGGGAAGAAGGTAAATCTTCTTGGAAAGTTATCTTACAAAATCTTCAAGAGTCAACATCTTTGGTTGACCATTTCTACTTTTTATGCATTTTTCAAGCTTTTAGATTCTTTTAAAAATATAAGATTTATTTTTTGGGTTAACTTCCTAAGGGGGAGTTAGCACATTCTTTCAATTATATTTGTTTGTACTTCTAAGGGGGAGTATACATTTTTTTTGGTACTGACACACCCTTTGCCATTGATGTCAAAAGGGGAGAGATATTCAAAAATTTACTTGGTGAGATACTTTGGGAGAGAAAGTGTTTTTGGAGAATGATTTTGGTAGGCATGTTGTCATCAATGACAAAGGGGGAGATTGTTGGAAGATTGTCATTGATGATGATGTATAGCAACATGAGCATGGTTTATATATTTTGTATGATCCAATGTTGTCATTGATGTCAACATTGTTGTGGACTACTCGAGTATTACTTCAAAGTTTTTTGAAGACATATATATAGAATAAGTTGGTCTAGAAAGTCTAGTTACATAGAAAAATGCCTAAGTATCAAATCTGCCAATATACCAATTTAGTGCATCAATTTTTGGGTCCACACTCCACCACAAATAGAGATATCACTTCATGATTCTAAGATTTTTTTAGTGATCATTATATGCATCTAAATCCAAGAGTTTTTGTTGTTTGGTGAAGTATCTTGGAAGATATGAATGATAGATTTTAGTCATGTATATTGTAGTTATTTTCTGTATAGGGTTTCAATGTGGGAGATTATGCATTCCTTCGTGGATAATTATTTTGTGTTGTGATGTTGAAAATAAGATAGTATATGTCAATTGAGTGGGAATTTCAACTAAGATTTTGAGTTACATGTGTGGCAAATTGGGTAAACAGATGAAATATTTTGTGTTTAGGTCTTATTTGGGGCCAACCTAACATATTTGAAGGATTAATATGTGTTGCAATCTTATGTAATGCCTATATTGGTTCCATCCCAACCTATCTTGAGATAAATTGAATTTTGAATTAAGGTACAAGATGCGGATGAAATATTTTTATGACAACAAGTTTAAATTTTGTGTGCTACATCTAATTAGGCCGACCTAATTGATGTTACATTTGATATGGATATATATAGGAGATTGATTTGGGTATTTTGAGAGGAATATGTGTGAGTGATGAGAGATAAGTGACATTTATGGTGTTACACCTACATGTGTGTGATTTGAATTTGATCAAAAGTGTGTGAATATAGAGCAAAGCAGTGTATTGATCCAGATCGGTGCATAGATTGATTTTGCACTTTATTAGAACTCTAATCCAGAATATGATAGATTATATTGTATTATTTCAATAGGCTATAATCCACCCCTTCTTTATTCTATCTTATTCTCTATGGATAATGAGTCCACTAGATAGTGAGTTCACCTATAGTGAGTATTTTTGTAATATACTATATCTAGATATAATATATTGTGATCTAACCCTCATCATGGTTTTACTCATTTTGGTATTTCCACATAAAATATTGGTGTTCATGTGTTATGTGATTATGTTGATATTTCATGCTTTCATTCATTATTGTAGTTGAATATATTTTGGTAATTGGATAGTTAATATCTAAATGGTTTGATGGAATAATGATTCACCCCCTCTCAGTATTTTGGGTGTTCAACACACCAATGAGAACCAACTAAGAAAGAGACTCTGATATATTTGAGTGAGATTCTACAATATCCTAATCTTTCAAATTAGAAGGCACCAAACTTTGAAATACAAAGCGGTTATAATATTGTTATAGCTTCCCTAGATCCCTTCAAGGATAACAAAATTCACCTAGTTCTTCATATAAATTTTCCTTAAACCTCTTCTCGCAAACCTCCACTCAGATATGCAGTATATAATCTTCAAAATATGCTCACAAATATGCAATAAACTCTTTATAGGATCTACTCAATAATCACCATGATTTCACTTAAGTCACATTATCTTCTCTCATGAATTTGTTGTTATAAATTATGCTCAAATACACTTTGTAGATTTGCTTAAATAACCTTTTATTTCTATTCTTCATACAAAGAATTTTTTGAAAATTGATTTCTTTTCCATATCCCAACATGATTCTATTTATACCTCCAATATGACTCTTCACCCAAGGGATAAAAAATTTCAAAAGGGGGTTAGCCATACAATAATATTAATTTTATTAATATCATTTTATTTTTCCAAACTTGGGTGCACCCTTTGAGGGGGGTCATATTTCTAGATCTGTCAAGTTAGGATCAGTCAATTTCTATAATTTATAGTGTGAAAATCATATTTTCAATTACATTCATTGGTTGAGAATTTTGAAAGTTACTTGAATAGTTGTATTTCATATTACAAAATCACAATTCTATTAAATTCTAGAATTTTTTACTATCAAACCTAAACAGTCACTTAATAGGATACTTAAGCACTATAGAATACATCTAAATTTTGGATTCAACAAAAATGTCATGCTATTCTAGGGTGCACCACGTCATTGAACAGGTTATTTTTCCTAATATTTTTGTGACAATAGCCTCTTAGGATCTTCTATCTAGATCTTTCATTTTTTGTTCACTATACTATAATACCTTGTATCTCAATGTATATATCTATTAAGCACGAAATTGTCATAATGTCTGAATGCTTTGGTAAACTATTATCATTTTTGAAATATTTTTTTGATGTTTCATGTTGTGTGTTTGGTAATGACTCTCCCTCACATGATGAGACCCATGTTCCTTCATCTCCAATGTATATTTTCCTAATGAGGATATCTTTAGGAAAGAGGAACCAATCATGGATGAATTCTTAAACACTATAATACCTAACTTAGAAACTAGAATTCTCATTTATCCTTCACTAGCATGGCCTACTCATCCTTATCAATAATAAATAGTACCTACCTTACCTCCATTTGACATGTTCTCTTCCACACACAAGGAAAGTTCTTTACAATTCATACCTCGACCATTACATATGGAATACCTTACCAATAACAACCAAGATGGGCCCATGTCCATAAATGATCCACCATCCTATGAAAACAAAGTGAGTGATACACCCATCAACTTAGAAAGGTGCTATGGCCAAGGATTTAAAATTATTGCTAAACAAGGTTGTGACATAAAAAATGATCATGGAATTCATACTCTCTTGGAACAAATACCCTCTGAAGATATAAAAGGAATTGGTTATTAGGGTCCTCCACCTTTACATAAAATATTTACACTATCCTATAAACCACATAAACAGGTTATAGACCTATTATAAAAGGTCTCCTAGCCACTCCATATCCATTGTCTGAGACTTAATGTTTATTACAAACTCTTCTACAATTGGAATTCATTAAACTACCTCCTATGTCAAAAAGAAGCTAGATGTTCAACATAAAAATAAAAAATCATCCTTTTGTGTGTATCATATATTTATTGGTCATTCTAATAATGAATTTCATACTTAAATAAGATATTAGATGGCATGGAACCTTGCAAGGATGAATATGATAAATATATATCGCTTTCCTCCATGCTATGTGGTAGTTGTAGTATCATTGAATACTCATTACCATGCATGGGGTTCAAGATGTTTTATGCAATCACATTTTATCATTAAGGAGCAATACGATACAATCCATACAGGCTCGCCTTTCCCATTACACTTGGGGGGAAATGGTAGTTATCCTTATATATAAGGTGTATTCCTTTGTATAAGTGATATTTTATTTATTACATTGGCTCCTTAAAATGTTAGTGTAGCAAGTACACTAACATTTTAAGAGAGGGTCATATCACCCCATATATTATAATTTTTGAATAGGAATGGTCTATTTTTAATGGTGATATCATATATCCCTTAATGGTGTGGCTTTGATTCTCACTTTGTGTCATCTTTAGTAGTAATATCACATGGATTTTCACTAAAGTATGGTCTCCTCAATCTATTTTAGTGTCCCCTTTGTGGTAGTATTAGGCTTGATACTCTCCCTAAAGCTTTATTTTTCATGACATGTTATGTCCCCTTTGTCGTAGTACTATACTTGGTACTCCCTAAGGTGTGACCCGTCATTCCATTATTTGTCCTTTCTTAGTGGTGGTGGCATGTATGATACCCCCAAGAAGTTATGACCTTCCATATATTGAGTAGTGTCCTTTGACATATCATAATTTACTTATTGACATGTGCCCTTTTTGGTGGTGTTACTTATAATATCCCCTGGGGTATGGCCTTTTGATATTCATCCCCCACGATGGTAAACTTTGTACACCCCTTGAGGTGATTTTCATCCCACATGAAGTTAAACTTTGTGCACCCCTTGAGGTGATTTTCATCCCTCATGATGTAAAACTTTGTGCACCCCTTGAGGTGATTTTTATCCCCTACAACATTAAATGGTCCCTTGTGATGTTAAATGATCCCCCGTGACATTAAGTTGTATGCTCTCCCTAAAGCATGATTTTTAAAATAGTCCATGGACTTGGCATAACATAACATGCTGATTCATGAGCTTGAACATGGTTTAACATGGCCACCTAGCATAACATAGCTTGCTTGCTAGTGGATATATGTGTTTCATGAGATACTAGCATAACACAACTTTCTAGCCTTGTGAAATCCATCATATTTCATGGACACTTATGATAACACATTCTACTAGCCAATGGATCTATGTAACTCATGATTGTCTTTGCATAACGTATCTTACTAGTCCTCATGAAATAATTATCTTATCTAATATCACATTTGAGAAATAATGTTTGGTATGTGAGACAAATTTAAGACTGAGGTCTCTTTTCCTTACTGAATCAAATCCTTTTAGTACTAACCTTGTGTTTGTGTTTTATTATTTGTTTCTTCTTTGTGTTTGCATGGTGTTTTATTTGCATTGTGTTTTTTCTTTTATCTTTGTTTTATGTTTGTATTATGTTATGTTGTGTGTCTTCATCATGTATGCCTCGTGTTCGTTATGTTGTATTTCATCTCATATATGTGTGTTCCTTTTTCCTTATGTTGTCTTACCATAGGATCTTGAATCTTGGGGACTAGTGCATCCCCTAGATTCATATCATCATATTTCTTCAATATTTAGATAATTGAACCCCTCTTAACCAATTTTTACTTTAGAGTGAGTATGATCATAAGTTCATACTCTCACTAAAGTGGGGGCTAATTGTAGTGTCATAAATTATCACTCTTCACAATTTCACACTAGGTTTTGATTCTAGCTATGTGCTTGGACCTAATTATGCATTAATTTCACATGTTTAAAGCATATTTGGAAAATCAAATTTTCAAATAAAATTATGCATATAATGTTTTTTTCTCAACATCTTTGGACCCCAAAAAGGTTGGATCTAGTCTAGGGCAGACCACACCCTAGATCACCTCTTTTGGCTCCAAATTTGAATATTTCAATGTTGGTAATTTATTATTTGATTTTCTAATTTCAATTGTTGGCTATCGGTATTTTATTTTTGGGAAATTAGAAGAATTGCATATAAATACTAGTCATTTATCATTTGAAATGAGGATACTAAGAAGCACTAGTGAATCAATTGAGAAAATCAAGTTGTTGCAAGTATGAAGGTTTTGTAATTGATGTCAACTAGTTGGTGTTGTCATTGATGTCAACTATGTGTTGATGAAGTTTATTACATGGTGAAGATGTCAAGGATATTGTGAAAATTGTGAAAAAGAGGAAAATAGGTTGTTGCAGGTTGTGCTTGTATAGTTGAGATATTGAGGAAGTGTTGTGAGTACATGTAGCTATATTTATGTTGTAGTGTCTAGAGATGTGTTGGAATGAAGTAATGTGATGAGATGATGTCTTTGGTACTTGGGTTCCAAGTGCTTTTGAGAAAATTTGATAAAAAAAAAAAAATAGTGTTGTGCAAGTGTTTAGAGCATGTTATAAGATGTGCTCCATGTTTCTTATATGTTGATGTTATGCCTGTGTAGATTTGATATATTTTTCAAGGTTGTCATTAGTTGTTGTGTCCATAATGTGGGTTTTTGATCATTGTGCAGAGTGAGATATTTTCACTAGTGTGAACCAAATTTTCAATGGTGTTTTTTGTGGTCTGGGAGAAATATATTAGCTCTATTTTTCTCTAAATTTTGGTTTTAGGTTGTGCAGACCTAGGAAATTTCTTATAATGTTTGTATCTTTTACGATTCAAATTTTCACTTGATTCGGTATAGTACAGTGTGTGTTTCATGCGTCAATGTGTGAATAAGTTTAACCGGATGTTTTGGGTTGAATTATTTCTATGATGCGAGTTTGGATGAAGTCTTTGTTGGACCTCAGGTGGTTTGTAGATTATTCTAGATCATTTTTAAGTGAATTTTGTTGTCCATAAGTTTTGGATTGATTTAAGGAAGTGTGTAATTAATATTTTATTGTGTTTGCACAAGTAACGACCGACATGGTGTTAACACTACATACAAAGTTTATGAAAGCATGTTGAGGTGTGTTAGGATTTATTTGGGCCCTAACTAAGGATTTATATGGGTCCCCTTCATTCCTATCCACCGTGAGAATTTTTAGGTGCCAACCTAATTTAAATTTTCAAATGTAACAAATAGTTGTCGACCTTGGAGAAGGTTTTCAAGGTTGAAGATGATATAAATAAGAGTGGTTTTGTTGTGAGATGCAAGAGAGAGGAAAGATATATGTGATATAGATGTGATTGATGAATGTGATACAAATTATATAAGTATAGATGTGAATTTGAGTAGAGCATTGCAAATTTCAAAGTATTGGATTCCTAAAGGCGGTGAGTTGAAGGTGTCTAAAATATTTCATGGAAGAATAAAAGAGTGTTGGAGCAATTGTGGTGGATTCCTTGTTGCATTGAGAAAGTATTCTTTGTGTAACATTTCTCTTCTATCTTCTTTGTTTTTTTTGTGGTCGTGAGCGTTTTGGATAGTGTGTCCTATTCTAGCAGTGAGCCCTTGTACCAATTTTGTAATTACTTATATTGTGAGCGAATCCTCACCATGGTTTTTCCTTCATTGGGTTTTCCATGTAAATATGGTGTTCTCTTGTGTATAGTGTTGTTATTTCAGTTTTTGTTATTTGCATTTCATGATTAATCAAAATAACAGAATAATTTTTTAATGAATGCATGTGGATATGATTGTTTTTGAGGGTTTTGATGTTTTAATTTTCTACAATTGATTCACCCCCCTCTCAGTTGTCTTATTCATTCAACAATTGGTATTAGAGCAAGGTTCCTTAGAGAAGAGCTTAACCACTTGAGGTAGATCCAATATGGTGAAACAAATTGATTGCCCTAGATTTGATGGAATAGACTATGCATTCTGGAAGAAAAAGTTGGAAGAATCACTAGTAGAAAAATAGCAATAAATGATTAAAAAAATACTAAAAATTGCATATAAATGACTAAGCTTGGTCATGTGACCATTAGTAGATTAATATCGGTCATTTATAACATGACCAAATTTATGACTAAACCATTTTTAGTCATTTATTGGTTGTTTTGATTGATCAATTTTGATAGTATATTTAGTCATTGATTGTTGTTAACTGGTCATTTATTTAGTCATGGTAGTCATTTATTTAGTCATTGTAATCATTATTTTTTGTCAATTGGTAGTATATTTAGTCATTTGTATTCACTGATTTCCATCCATTTCTAGTATATTTAGTCATTTGTATTAATTGATTTCCATCCATTGGTAGTATATTTAGTCATTTTAATCATTATTTTTTCATCAACTCGTCATATATTTAATCATATTTATTCACTGATTTTTGTCAATTGGTAGTATATTTAGTCAATTTAATTATTAATTGACACTAATTAGTAGTATATTTAGTCATTTTAATTGACTGATTTCCATTAATTGGTAGTAAATTTAGTCATTTTAATTTTTAATTGTCATCATTTGGTAGTTTATTTAATTGTTTTAGTTCACTATTTTTTGTCAACTAGTAGTATATTGCTACATTGTTTATTAATTGCATGATCATTATATTTACTACTAGTTTAGTAGTAAATTTTCATTTATATGATATGAATAATTTATTAAATACAATAATTGTATAATGCAAAAATAAACATATTATTAAACTTGAATTAAAACATAAAAGAAAATAAAAATATTACTATATGAACAAGCTACATGCTAGAATTTAAAATTTTGATTCAACATCATGATAAAAAAAAGGTAATCTGCAATAAAAATATAATGCAATTTTGATGAACTGTAAGATGTTCATATATATATAATAAAAAATGCCAAAGTCTAAGAGTTTCCAACTCTTACAAATACACCATGATGAAGATCCTTGAACAACACATTCAAACTATTGCATAAAGCAGTGGGCCAAGCTGTCTAATAGCTAGTACATGATAAACATCAACTATGTCATTTTTTATAAATATTTTAGTGGCCACCATGTGAAGGTTCCTTCTTTTTCTTTCAGATAAATAGCTCCATCTATTTTGTCTTCGTAATCAAGGGTTATGTTACTTGTGACCTTTAAAATATTTACATTTGCATATCTTGTTCCTTTCAATTTCACTCCATGTATAATAGATAGTGGGTGAATCCACCCAATTCCAACAGCAGCACCATCAAATGGATCCAACACCCCAACTTTATCCCCTTCTTGGAGTTTATCAATACATTTCTACAAAAATAAAAAAATACACATTATATTAAGATATAAAATATTCAATAACACACAGATAAACATTCGATAAATATTTATAAGAAACTAGAAAATGATGATAGGAAACTTGAAACCATGCACCTGGCATATTAAACAAAAATTAGCTTCCCGCTATTTGATATAGAATGGATGTTAGATACAGAAGGTGTCAATATGTTAGCAATCATGTGCCATGAAGATGTGGATGCTACAAGGACAACAAGTAATCACTTGATTGAGGTTATTGAAATTCTTGGAATAGAGGCTCTGAGAAAAGCTCTTCTAGATGAGCTTCGAGTTGTGATATCTTTTGATGGTTCATATGTGAACTATAGGCATTTAGCTATTCTATGTGACACAATGACATATCGAGGTCATTTGATGGCTATTACTCAACATGGTATCAATCGTAATGATACAGGGCCAATGATGAGATGTTCATTTGAGGAGACTATGGATATCCTTTTGGATGAGCTATTGTTTTTGCAGAAGGAGAGCCTCTTAGGGGTGTTACAGAAAAAATCATACTTGGTCAGCTATATCAATCTAACAATAGGATTGCAAGAAAATTCCATTCCTAAAAATGCCAAAAACACCAACATATGAGTTTGTGCCTCAACAGATAAGGCTTCAACTTCTTTATAGAAAAATCTAAATTTTTTTTTCACAAACAAAACCAAGGAAATTCCTACATAAAAAACCTTAGCTTATCTAAGCTTTAATAGGGGATGTTTTCTCATGAGAAGTAGCCTTACAAATTGTTTGATCTTTGTATTAGCTATATTTGTCCCATCATTTTAAATCTATAAACATAAGGTCTGATATTTTAGTTATGGTAATTACTTCCACTTATGATTTTCTTTTGACTAGAGTCCTTTACTCAAAAATAAATTTTCTAATACATTCTTAATCTATGCAAGAACAACCAAAGTGGTTGGAGATACAATCCCTTGATGAACTAAAAATGAAGCTAGGTCATGTGATAGTAATGGTACTTCTAGTCGGAATGTTTGATGTAGTGCCCCTCTGTACTGGCCTTTCTTGACATTTAAGTAAGTTGTTTATTTGTGATGTCATGTTGATTTCCTAGTTATGTTGTTTAATGTGTGATTGAAATTTTGGGGTAAATTAAATATTTTAAATGACCTTGTTTAATCAGTTTGATTAAATTAAATTGATTATTAGGTAAATTAAATAAATTGAGAATTAAAATAATATTTAAATATTTATCAATTTTGTGAAATAGAAAGTGTATGGTTTATTACTAAATAATTAAAGTAAATTATTTTGTAAAAAGTATTATTTTAAATTATATTTAATAATAATTGATAAGCTTATTATCATGAGAGGCTAATTATTTAAATGTGGAAAATCACTATGATTTTAAATAAATATATAAGATAATATTTTTGAACAGGATGTAAAAGTAAGTTAAAAATGGGAAAAGGTGAGTTCGAGCTCATGCAAAGCTCCGAACTGGTTTCGAATTAGAAACTGGTCTTTTTAAGTGATAATTGCCTGATTTTTTATTTTTGGAAATTGTAGCACTTTCCTTGTTTTTATGAATGATCATTTTTTAGAGAGGTTCTCATCTTTTGATTTGGGGAGTTTTCGGAAGGAGAACTTGGGGCGGGGGATATTTTATGTAGAATGTTTGCAATTTATGATTTGTTTTGAGAAGAAAACATCATGGATCGTGGTTGAGTCTGAGAAGGGGGAAACGTAGATGGTCAAATGAAGGATGGCGTCATATCATTCAACTTGGAGATAAATGAATTTTTTTACAGATAATTTTTCGCTCCTCTTACGAAAATGCTCTTATTTTTTATTGATTAACTATTTGAATGTTTTTCTCATAATTGTAGTATAAAGTACATTTGAAGGATATCTTGTATTCAATTTGATAACATCTTTGTCTTATTCCATTTCATCCTCTAACCTTCTGACGATTGATGATGTATTGTCTTAGTAATCAGGCGGTCTTATGTAGTCAGCTTCTAATCTGTAATAAGAAATCTCCTTATTGTCATTATATAAAGGCTCGCAGCTCTTAAACTATTCACATCTCATTCCTAAGCTATCACAATCTTGTGGAAATCAGCCTTACTACTTCTATTTTCTTTACCTGAAAGTATTCTAACCCTTATCAAAGAACCAGCTTGTGCTTTAATGTTGATCTGCATGTATATTTGATAAGAGCTCTATGTCTCACGCCAAAAGCATCTTAGTTTATTCATCAAAATTTTCATCTACATTATCTTTGTTTTGAAAGTATGCATACTTGTCTCGGTTCCACGACTCGCATGCAAGTCTTATGTTAGTCTTGACAATGGATTCAACTGTTAGATGAACCAATTACCCTCCATAGAAGTGTATTAGTTGATTCAGGAAATGAAATATGAAAACATTCACGAGGTATGAAATTTTGCAATAATATTATGAGCAGAATTTTGTAAATAATAAAATATTAAGATATGCAAAAAATCTATGAAAAAAAAGAGTTTCAAATTTTGATAAGGGAAAAATATAGAGTGAGGTCTATCAAAATTTCAAGCCTGTTATTTTATAATCTCTTCCCCTCGATTATTATTCACCTCAACTATCTTAAAATTATATAGCAGGTTGCTGCATGTATTAGACGCCTACCATTTGCTTTTTCTTTTTCTTGAAACCACTAGTGCAATCTTATTTTTCAGATTGTTTCAATTAGCACTTCCTTCAATCTCCACTAAACCATGTCGTTGTTTGATATGGTTTCAATGGCGCACATCTCTCAGGAAAATTTCTCTTGCAGCAATCTTGGTGTTGAATTTTGGTGTAGCATGTCTATCAGAACATATTTGCCATGATTGATAAACCAAATTCAAATGCTAATTTGTTTTTATGGTGGCCGATAAATGGTTCTTCCTTTTGATCTCCCTTAGCATGAAGTCAAATTCTTGAATCTGATATACCCTACCTTGACTTTCTTCCTCCCGTTTCCACTTTTCTCACGTTTCAATTTATGCAATTTGGTCGATAACAAAGTTTTCATTTGATAAATTCATAAACCATATTCGTTGGAATTGCCTCCTTGACAAACTCAACGATATTCTTAGACTGAAATAAAATGTCTTACTGATCGTAGATGAAATTCTTATCCAATGTGGTTTCGAAGATCGATGCATTAAGACTTGGCAAGGTTGAGTTATAATGTAGAGAACTTAGGATTCTTCGTGAACCAAATAGAGACCATGATTAGAGTAAGACTATCTAACCCCACACCATGGCATAATTAAAATTAGGCATCGATGTCGTTCCTTCTTGCATTATGGGAGTAAACATATGAAGAATAAATTTAAACACACATCAATATAATGGAAAGGGTATGTGCAGGATCATCATGGAGAAAACAGGCCCTTAAGTGGCAATAAAAATTCAGAAAATTAGAGTTAGACAACTTAACGTAAAAATTTGAATAAGTTATCTATATTATTTCAAAAATATGTAAGAATAGAATTTGTAGTAAATTGAATGTAGTTTCTAAACTACTAGGTTTATTTAAAAAAAAAAATGAATCTATTTGGTGAAAAATTGAAATTTCAATGCAGTAGTGCTTAAATTTTAGGGAAAAAATAAGAAGTAGGTGCTTATCTGACTATCCTAACCGCAATAAAATTATAATATTTTAGATATAAGTAGAGGACTCATTTCTCGATGTGATGCATATTTTTTTGTAAAAAATTTCAAAGTAAATAATTAATTATGATTTTTTTATTACAACTTTTAAAAAATATAAAAACTTGTATGTCTGACGACCTTAACTTGGTCAAAAATTCATGAAATTCAATTGTTTTTTTTAATCTTATAGTATGTGAAGCATAGAATGTGATGCATATTTTGGATTCAAAAAAAATTATACCGGTTCAAAGCTATAGATATTTTTCAATCAGCCTATCAATTAGGACTTTAGTCGTAATTCAAAGAGAAAATGAATAATAATTATTTATTAAATTCAAAGTAAAGCATAATTTATATTAGTGGAAAGCTAAGAACCTCCTTTAAAAACCCTTTTCGTTTCATCAATTTCGGGTTAAAAAAATGTCGTCAGCCACATGGGTCATCATATCACTTACATATCGTCACTTTTTGGCCCATCATGATCTTGTACATACCCGAAAGCTAAATAGAAGAAAAGGGGGTTATTATATTTAGAGAGTCGAAGGGACTGTTTAGATAATAAATTAGATGATATAATGATTTATTTGTATATGTATTTAGATAATTAAAAGATCTCTTCTAGATTGTCTTTGGATTAGTTAATGAATGTTGATTGTTTTTGTAATTACTTTACGTTTGAATTATATAATTACTATGTCATTTGGTTGTATACTTGAATGGAGATCAATATTTATATTTAATAAAAATGTTGCCATTAGTTAAGAAATAAGTATTTATTTATTTTGATATTGTATTGAATGATATATTTAAATGTATAGATGTGAACTGGTGGCTTAAGATTAAATATTGATTGGTTAATATATTACAACATGTATAGTTTATAGGTGGATTCTTGATAGGTATAAATAATTATGATTTATTATTAAGGGATTTAATGTCATGTATACTATGGCTTATAGTAATAGGGTATTTTGCCTATTGAATTAAGAAATTATATAGATAGTGAACTAGGGAGAATAAATAGGGAAAATTTAGTTTATTTATATTTTGATAATGAAGGATTTTGATTAAATATATAAATTAGATTTTCTAGGAATGTTGGTTTCCTTTTACAATTATTTCAACAATTGAATTATTTGTAAATTATTGTGTGAGTGGCCTTTTATGTGAAGTTAGTGGTTAGGAATGAGATTTAGAAATGTGAGAATAATGTCTCCCATGGGATCGTTGTGATGAATTTTGTGTGCGAATTGGAATTTAAGTTGATTCTGATTAATTGTGGTTGATTTGATTGTTTGTTCATTTTAATTTAGTGGGTTGATTTTCAAAATTGAGATGTGAATTGATTGATTGCTATTATTGTCATGGTTGTTGGTTTTGTTTAAAATCTTTATTAGCCAAATTGTAAGTTTGTGGGGTAATTAGTGGTTGGGTATCATGTGAGGAGAAAATTGAGATCTCCCTTAGATGCCTAGTTGATTGTTTTTACTATTGGTATTTGTGGTTGGTTTCGTATTGAGTTGATCATGTTAGTTTTGGTTGAGTTTGAAGATCTCTTTGTGATGTTGTCACTCATCATTTTACACTTGTTGATTCATAAATTGTGGACTGAAAATAGTCTTTTGAGATCTTATTATTGTTGCCACTTCAATGGGGGAGCCATTGTGTTAGTGATTTGTTAGACTTCCATAGGTTGGGGAAAGAGGTTTCTTTATGATTGGCTTTTTATGTTGGTTCTTGGTGAACACTTGATTCTATACTTGATTTATGATTATATGGGTTTTGGCTTTGCACGGCACAATTTTTATTTGTGGAGACTTTGTGCGCGCTGGTGTATAGCTCGCTTTATGTGATAATTCATGTGACCTTTTATGTTGTGCAAGTTGGCTTACCCAGTTAGTGACTGAGAGTCTTTTGTTGTTAGTAGGGGGAGTGGCTCTCAATGAGGGTCGATGCACAAAGTGGTGTATGGGTAACTCATTGAGATTTTTTACAATCAGTGATAACCTAAAATTATTTAGGGGGTTTGGTTAGTTCCTCACATTAATTCAGATAATACAACCTCGCTCATGGATCAAGTGCTCGTTTAGGCTTGAGATGAGTAGGAAGGCCTGGAATGTCAAATATCAACTGCCTTGTCCTCTTGAAAGGTACATTGATCCCGCATGAGTGAGAATGGGGGTCAAGGATTGGTTGAGGTTGTCAGGGTTTAACCAGGATGGAGGTCAGTAACTTAGGAAGATCTGCATTGGGTAAGCCATATCAAACTTATGTGATGACAATCTTCCCTTTAGAAACCTTGTATGCCCTACTTGCTTTTCCCTAGTTGTTCATGTACTTCTGGAAGTGGTTGTTCTTTATGTTTTGTCTTGTTGCATTTGTTGTGGAGTCTTTTTAGCCTTGTTCACTTGATTGTTTCATGTTGTGGGTCCTTCTTGTCATCTCCTAGCATGGTGGATAGGCCTTAGGGTCCACATGGTCAGGTGGAACATGCTAAGCTCTCCATTGGGTTCCTAGTCGGAGTTCGTGATGTGCAGAGTTGTACCATTGCAGTGATTCGAGAGCTTTTCTAGAGTTGGAATCACCATTGATGTATCATTCCCATTTCATGTTGGGAAGAATAGTTATATTATTGTAATCCTTGAATGATGTATACCCATATAATAAATGTAATGAATGTATTTTTGGTATTACCTTATGATCACTGATGGATGTTATGTAATGTTATGGATGTATGTACGTTGTTTATCGATTCTATATTATGGTTTTAAAATGTAACCTTGTGTATAGTTAACCATCGTTATGGGATTGGGATCATGTTAGGAATGTTCGTAAGTAATGCAGTCATGTTACCCCAAAGGACTTGATAGTTGATGTGTATGTATATTTTCTTTATAAGTGTTGTATGTTAATGTACATTTCATGTTAATTTAACTTTCTTTTTTTAAATTGTGCTATAATTGTTAGTTATAAGTTGTATTTTGGGGTTTTCATGGCGGGGCGTTACATTTGAAAGGAGTAAAAAAGTTATGATTAACTTTAGTCTAGACTTGTTATGCTTCTTAAGGTCATTGTTACTGTCATTTGGTTGTATTTTCCTTCTCTCAAAGTGCTAGCTCCTGGAAAAATCAATTTTTTACATTGATGGGAAAGTGTTGTCTTTTGTTTTTAATAGCTATATATGTAATGTCTTATGTCTTGGAACAAATCATTTTTTGTATGTGCTTTTTTTTATTCTATTGAATAACAAAGAGGAAAATTTTTACTCTAAAAAAAAACTAACCCATTGCAAGGTACAAACAAATGGAGGGCAAGACTACAATAGTGCTAGAATGTACGAGTACTCTAGAAAGAGTCATGGAATTGTAATGAAGTCCTCCCAACTAAGGACCATGACATCCTTGAACACAATGCACTAATGCATTGTCAAAATCTATGTATGCACTCTATTACAAATAAGCTCTAAGCTTCCATATGTAAGTTATATGTTCTCCCTTATTTCCATAATCTATGTATACTAGCTAATTACACTTCACTACCATTCTAACTAGCTTCTATCACATAGGTAATGATTTCCCTTATTTACATAATAAAAAACCAATAATTACTTGAATATTACTTACTTGTATGTGGTTTCATATCACTTACCTCGAGTTCAGCACCACTACTATGATGAATATCATGCACATACTCATTGAGTTCAACATTGACATGAAGTTGTGCAGCTTTACAAAGAGCTCTATTGGTAGGGCATTTTTCTTTTCATTTTGCTTCCGTATAATTGTTGTGCATGTGGTTTAATTATCATGAAAAATTTAGTATAAGTCAAGAAAAGAATGCAAAAGCTATAATTTTTTGTCCAAAAGAGAATTTTAAGCATGAAGAATGACAAAACATTGGGACAGATTAACTTATGACTTAAAGAATGAAAAAACTATAATTTTTTGTCCAAAAGAACATTTTAAGCATGAAGAATGACAAAAAATTTGGACATATAACTAACAACAACTATTATATTACCTCAAATTCAGTACAACTATGAATGTGATGCACATTCTTGTCTAGTTCATCAGTATCACTATCAATATCGGTAGCTCTGTTGACATCAAGGCATTTTCATTTTCGTGCACCTCTTTGATAAAATTACTCTGCATGTGTTTTAACCATCATGCAAAAAATATAGAAAGCATTCAATAGTCAAGTAAAGAATTCAAACTATAAATTTATCCAAAAGAACATTTTTTGGATCACTCTAATAATAAAGAAACTGACACTAGTACAAAAATAGCAATATGTGACTGAAAAAAACTACTAAAAATTAATATTAAATGATTGAATATGGTCATGTGACCAGTAGTAGTTTATTTCCAGTCATTTATAACGTGACCGAATTGATGAGTAAATCATTTTTAGTCGTTCAGTTGATTGATTTGCTCATTAATTTAGTCACTCGATTGATCGATTTGGTCGTTGGTTTAGTCATCTAATTGATCGACTTGCTCGTTAATTTAGTCGTCTGATTGATCGATTTGGTCATTGATGTAGTTGTTAATTTGATTGATTTGGAAGTGTGTAATTTAGTCCTTGGTTGTTTTAAATTGGTCACTTATTTAAACATTTTTTTATTCACTAGTTTATTTTGTCATTAATTTAGTCATCGATTGATGTTAGCTGGTCACTTATTTAGTCATTTTTATTCACTAATTTCCATCCATTGGTAGTGTATTTAGTCATTAATTTTAATCATCATTTTGATCAATTTGGTAGTTTATTTAATTGTTTTTTTCTCACTGATTTCTGTCAAGTGATAGGTACATTGATACATTGTTTATTAATTGCATAATCATTATATTTAGTCATATTTATTAACACTGGTTTCTATCAGTTGGTAGTATATTTAGTCAATTAGTAGTTTATTTAATTTTTTTGTTCACTCATTTCTACTTACAAGTATTGGAAATGAGACAATTCTTTAATTGAGGTTTAAACATATAAAAATATAGAAAAAAATAATCAATCATTCATTTGCACATAATGAAACGGCTATTAAGAAGGGAAAATACTAAAATTTCATTCAGAAAATGTGTTCTTATAGAAGATACAAGACATAAATGTGTCTTTTCTTTAAAAAATGTACTGTTACAAAGTGTGTTTCTCATTATTGTGACTGAGAAAACTGAGTTACAATACCTTCTTTTTGGTTATGCAAGATATTACAATTTTGATGGAAATTCTATGTTGCAACTTATTTGCAACTGCAAATACATGTATGTTGCACTCTTTGCAACTTTTCCTCTTCTCTACACCTCTTTATCTTCTCAGAATTTACTTATTTTTTTGCACCCTTATTCTCTACATCTATTGCTTACATAGCCATATATCCCCTCTTCCATAATGCACTAGTTTGAATGAGTGAAACCCAAACAAAAAGAGAAAAACATAATCAAGGGGTTTCAAATTACATGTGCAGTAAGATAGAACATTCTATGTTCTACTCATAGAATGTACACCCAAATCATATTTTCTATTTTTTGTTTGGGTTCAACTTATTCAAGCTCAGTACATTCTTTGTCTACAACTTCACTCTCCACACTTTGTTGTTGCTAACCCTTCTTTTTCTCTTCTGCACTTACGGCTAACTCTTTCTGATTTTTTTCAAATATTTTAGTGGCCATCATGCGAATGTCCCTAGTTTCTCTTTCAAGCGGATAGCTCCATTTTTTGTTTTGGATGAGGAGGGGGTATGTTACTTGAGACCTATAAAATACATACATTTACATCTCCTATTCCTTTCAATTTGACTCCATGTACAATAGATAGTGAGTGAATCTGCCCAATGCCCGTAGCAGCAACAACATGTGGATTGAACAACTCAATTGTATCCCCTTGGATTTTATCAATAAATGTCTGCAAAAACAAAACAAAACAAAAATTATGGATGAGCCTAGTTTTCGGTCTTAATTTGGGTAGAATCCATAGTTTATTTTCTGAAGTTGACATGGACTTTGATATTAAATGTTGACATTTCTATAATGTTTCCCTCAAACCATAGACATTGAGTTTAACTATATTTCTACCAGTTTTAATGACATTAGCTATTATGTGGACTATCTATATTGATTTTTCATGTGGTTGATGAATGCTCTTTAAGGTGGTTATAGATGTGCAATTATTATGCGTACTAATATTGCCATGTAGACACACTTGAGGATACTAATTTGAGGAATGCAACCGTTGGCTAGTCATTACTGAGCAGGAATTCGAAGGTCAACTAAAGGACGGCGATGAAGGTTCCCCATGTTAGCTACATGTAACCACCTTGTACTGATATTTCATGATGTTGACCAACTGCAGGTGTTACTGCAGTGTTGAGTCTACATTTGGACTTGCATGTCTGATCGAATTCCCTGCATGTGTAGCCGCCTCCATTCTTTTCTCTGCTTTCCCTAAGTGGTGTCCTCCCAATTAGTGGGAATTGACTGCCCTATTTAGTGGGTAGGATAAATAAGGTTCAGATTCTCTGAGTTAGGGAGTTCGAAGGTTACCAAGTTGTTGATTATTGATGTTGTATCTGATAGTTTACTAAGCATTTCTGGACTTGAGCTACTCTTTTGTAATTGCATTTCTAAATGAATAAGATGAAGTTTTGAGTTGAGAATTTGAGTTTAGATTAGTTTTAGAGGATACTCATCCAATGGGGCCCAACTGGTGAGTAATCCATCCCTTAGTTTTTGTTTAGTACTTAGTTCAGAATCTGGCACTGACTGTTCCTGTAGCCACTAGAATTCCATTATGTGACTGTTCTTGTAGCCAAAGCGGATGGAGTAGTTCACTATTTGTTGTTTCAATTTTTATTATTTTCATGCATGTTCAGCTTAGTTTAATTGTTGAGTGATGTTCAACATTTTCTTTTTTCTTTCCAAGCAATTTACTTTTAGTATTGAATCTTTCGTAGCTATAGAATGAAGATGACTACTTTGAAGTTCCTAGTGCACATATTGTGCTGACTCATTTCAAGTTCACGTCTCTGGGTTGACAATTTAAATGTACCTTCATGATGGTTAAAATAGCTATTCAGGTTGGATTTCCAATCTTTGAATCGTGGTTGTAAAGGCTTGGTTATTAAGATCATTGTAGGAGGCCGACATTTTTGGCGTCATTACCAGGGATGGTGTCGAACTAGGGAGTTCTTTGAAGCCATTGCTAGTTTTCTTTCTATTGTAGTATTCTCTATAGTTTTCTCTTAGTTTTTAGATGTTATGATCCACTATTCTTTCACCAATTCTTTGTGTGATTTTACTAATGTTGAGTGATACCGCATGCATAGAAGAAGAAGAGATGCTTATGGGAGACTCCTTCCCAATAATCTAGAACCATTTCAGCTAGTAGAGCTTCCAAATCTACCCATAAATGAAGAAGAGGAAGAGCCACACTCCTTTGCTAATACGTTTCCTAACTTAACAAAATTTGAAGTTTCCCTTGAAGATCAAAATCCAGTTGAAGAAACTTTTACTTTGAAACTTTATCAAGTAGGCATGGCTGATGCAAATGGAAACATTCCTAATAGGCAGAATCAACCAACTTTTCCTTTTCCCATTGCTCAACAGAATGAAGTAGACAACCTCAAAAATATCCTTGCTTCAATCCTTCCTAAATTCTATTTCATTTCAAAGTTTCTATTTTTTTTGTAGAAATCTTCACATCATACACTCAATGAAGACTCATGGAATTTTTTTTTCTTGAGAGTAATTAATGAAAGTTGCATTAATTCCTTGGAACTGATGGTAGGAGGAGATGTCACTCAAGTTCCTTGGGAGGATATTAAGAAGATATGCCAAAACTATTCTAGGGAAGCCTCAAAGAAAAGGAGAGCTTACCAATCCTCTATGGGTAAGTCATCCACCATTGGAGTTTCAAGGATGGATATTACTCACTTACTGGTAGATTTCAAGCAAGATATCATAAACAATCTAGCTACTCAACTAGATACACTTCAAGCCAAGAAGAAACATGAGGAGGTAGAGGTAATGCTAACAGAATATTGCCCTCATTGCAAACAAAAGAAGAAGGACTACAGATGCAATATGGTAGCTAATATTGGTAGCAAGAAGATTCCACATGAGTTCAAACCAATTCAAACTAAGGAAGATCAAGTCTACCTTGTTGCACAGAAAAGGCCATGGGCTCCAAGACAAGGTATACAACTAGATCCACTATCTTTTGTTGGTCCATATTTTAATTCCTATTCATCTGGTAACCAGTGGAAGCCCCCATGTTCGTCCAACTATGGAGGATATCCACCACAGTCTTGGGGTAACCCTCCAAATGCTTGGCCCAATTATCAAAATTCTACATCTCAGTGGTAGCAACCTCAAGGGAATTGGTAGCAATTTCAAGGACCTTGGTAGCCACCTCCAGGAAACTGCAACAAGCATCCCAATGGAGAGGTGGATAGTAATGGCCAAACCAGACAACCAATTACAAGCAGCCACCTTCTCAACCCCAACAACCTGCTATCATGCCTCCCCCTGCTAATCCCAAC